>JAADXC010000675.1:0-13741 GCA_023336425.1 Phytopythium cucurbitacearum (nom. inval.) | reverse complement strand
TTGACGGGTCGCGAAGACCGCGCCGCCGCAGTTATAGTGTGACGGGAAGCAATGACTTCCGAATCTTTCGTTCAGCAGCTAATGCAGTCAGCGTGGATAGCTGCGTGCCACATGCAAATCAAATGAGGAGTAGCTAGTCGGTGTGCGATTACGACGCCACATGCAAGAATGAATGTGGATCTTTAATATGGGGTCATTCGAGTCAAACGACCCCATATTAACAATGAGTTAGCGTGCAATGGCATTCATAACCACTCGCAAATGAGCTTCTTGAATCCGCCCGCCGACGACGTCGCGGCGCTGCACGAGCTCTTCGAGGCGGTGGACGAGTGGAACGCTAGCTCGGCAGCGAGCCCTGTCCGCGTGGACGATCTGGACTCGGGTGTAACCTCGGCGGACGTGTGTGATAGTCTGCAGTTCGACGACGATGACAGTTTGGGTCGGTCGATCGGAAACGGGGAGAAGAAAAAGCGGAAGCGCGTGCGAAACCCGGTGTTGGAATCGCGCCGACGGCTGAAGAAGAAGGAAGAAGCTATTCAGCTGCGGCGATCCGTGGTGGACCTGCAGAACCAGTTGGCGCAGCTAGGGAGCATCAGTCGACCGACACCAACAATCAAACTCGCTTTCAACGAAGTTCGCAGACCGAAAGTGATTCGACTGGATGGTCACGATGACATCGCTGGTATGAGTGCTGAGCAGCGCGAGCTGATCGCAGCAGAAGCCGAAAACGAGACGCTGAAGACCCAGATTGCCAAGGTCGAGGTGATGAAACGAGTCATGGTCGACGCGCTCACAGCCATGGCGGTCAGTTCCTTGCTGTGACGGTGTTTCATATCTCTCTATGCTCGCACTGATGTGGTGGTTTGCTGGTGACAGGGCAACTGTGTATTCACCTGTCGGCTGACGAAAGAACGAGGAGTGGATCCCTCGACCGTGCATCAAATGTACGCCGACGTGCAGCTCATCTCGGCCAAGATTCCAGCGGTGGCACCAGGGTCGATACTGTGCACAAATAACATTGGCGTCGATGCGGTTGGCGCTCCTCGAGTCGAGATGATGACGGGCGTGCACTTGGAGAGCGGTACCCAGCGCGTCACAGAGATAATCGCGTCCTTTTTCGCCAAGTTGTGTCCGTTTGGACGCTCAATGCAGCACTGCATCGAGGTATGATACTGCGTCGATCGTTGAGCTGCTTGTTTGTCAGCGATTCTCATGCGAATGCACTCGAAACGTTGGCGCAGACTCAAGGAACTGCGATCGAGCAAGGGTTCTCCATCGATGCGTCACACCTCGATGTGCCGTCACTCCTCTCGACCGGTGTTATTCAGAAGCACGAGCAGAGTGACAGCGTGGTGATCGTGTGGACGTCGAGGAAGATCCTCCCCGGAGCCTTGATGTCGCTCGTCGCACGCGCGTGGCTTTTCATCGCTCCGTCGCCGCATTCTTGCCCAGGATCGCCGAAGACGTTGGTGCGGTCGTTCTACGATATTTCGTCGGACTCTGCGGTTGTCGGAGAGGACGCGCAGGCAGTGCGGGCTCTGTTGGTCGGCGCAATGGGCGAGCGGCTGCGATCCAAGCACAAGATCTTTCTCCGCGCAGTTCTGTCGGCGACTGGACGCGACGACCTTGCCGCCGCCATTGCGAATTAACGTCGGCAGCGTCAGCTCTTCCTCTGTAGGCTAATCAGTCATTAATCAATTGATTTACCACACCGCGAGTGCATCGCTTGTGCTTGTCGTGCCGAGTTGAACTGAGCTGCAATGCGTCACAGCAACAGGAGTGCGTGTCTTCCGCACACGCTTTTACCGCCTGGTTTTGTTAGAATGTTTGCGATGGGGAGAAGAGCGAGAAGGGACAGCTCGAGTTGCCATGAGTTTCTTGTCTGTGTCTGCGGTGGAGGACGACTCGGCGACGCTGCGCGAGCTGCTCGCGGCCGTGGATGCTTGGGATCCGCGCTCCCCGACCAGCTTGGCCTGCGCTGTCGACAAGATCGCGGCGCCTTTCATTGAAGATGAGCCGACGACCGCAGTCCATCGCACGCATGCAACCTCCATTGGCAAACCGGCCAAGAAGAGGACGCGGAATCCGGAGGAGGACGTGCGCCGGCGCTTGAGGAGGAAAGCGGAGCGAGAGAGTCTGCGCCAGCACGTTCGGGATCTGCAGGTCAAGTTGGCGAGGCTATTGGAGGTTCGACGAACTGGGTTAGCGCCAACTGGCGAACCGATGGTCATTCCACCAGCGACCACCTTGATTGGACACAGTTCGGTGCGAACACACAGCGATGCGGCCATGAGCGATGATCAGCGAGAACTGGCAGACGCGCGGACAATCAACCAAGAGCTGAAAGCCCGGATCGCTCAGAACGAAGTGCTGATGCGAGCGCTGAATGACTCCATCACGGTCAGTGCCGCTTGCCTGCCGCACCATTGGACGGAGAGGAGTAACTTACGGTGTGCATTTGTGATCTTTGTTACAAAGGGAACGTTCCTGTTTACGTGCCGCCTGACTATGGCGAGCGGAGTCGACGTGTCGCCGCTCCGACAAATGTACGCCAACGTCAAGCGAATCAAGACCAAGATCCCGCCTTTCGGCCCCGAGTCGATGCTGTGCACCAGCAACATATCCGTCGGCCTCGATGGATCCCCGCGGGTCGAGGTGATGGCTGGCGTCCACTTGAACCGAGATGTCCGAGGTGCCGCCGGTGTCATTGCGGCATACTTTAAGGAGCTCTGTCCGTTCGGACGCTCGGTACAGCATTGCATTGAGGTACGTTGGTGGATGCTTTATCCGCTGCAACAGAATTCACACGCCAACACTGATTTTACTTGCGATAACGTGCACCGATTCAGACCAACGGCAACGTTGTCGAGCAAGGATACTCGATGGATGTGCCGTTCGGCGAAGCAGCGTCGATCGTGTCCACTGGCGTTGTGCAGAAGTACGAGCGGAGCGACAGCATGGTGCTCGTGTGGACCTCCAACATCTTCCACCCAACCGGACAACTGACGTTCCTCGGACGAGCCTGGGTGATTATCACACCGTCGCCACATTCCACCGCCAAGGCGCCGATGACGCTGGTCCAGTCGTACTACAACCTCTCGTCGGTAGAGAGCGGCCTTGGAGGCGGTGCTGGCTCTGTGCGCGCCATATTGGTCGGCGCGATGGGCGACCGCGTGCAGTTCAAGCACAGACTCTTCCTCCGAACGATCTTGTCGGCAACTGGTCGATCAGACCTCGCCGCCGCCATTGTGGCTTGACATGGAGTCACGTTGGCATGGATTAGGTTCGTAACCCCATAGTATTCCGGCACAAATTCGTCGCCAGTGTTGTCATGCATCAGACCCTCCCCCTGTATAGTCAACGCCTATTATTATGAACGGCACTGAGAATGTCTACTGATATCTCTATGCCACGAATATGTTGTTGTGGTGTGGCTATGCTTTCTTGTAGTGCGTGCGCTGCAAGTCTTTCCACCCACCCTTTTTTCAGCTCAGAATCTTCCTCGGAGCGTTCACCTCTTGGTTTCAGAAGTTAGTCTTGCATCGACTGTTGATACAGCGCAAGACGTATTCATACGCAGAAGTTGTCTCGCGGGCCACTCGATCCTCGTTTTCGGGAGAATGGCATCGACTTCAAACACATGGCGAGTCTTTCAGCTTCCTGACAACACTTAATTCTTGTATGAATTCTTCTGATTCTTGAACAGTTGAACGCACAAATGCTTGTTCTTGCGATCTGGAGGTCTTCCCTTCGTACTTGACTCAGCAGCTGTTGCCATGCTGGCAAATCGAAGAGTGAAAGTGAGCCTGATAAGTGAGCTGAGCACGTAATGAGTCATTACAAACATATTACATGAGTAGCCATTCAAGTTTTGGAAAATGTCATTTGTGTACATTCTAAAAAAAATAGGGTGACATTATCAGTGCCCTCCGTAATAAGATCCTAGCCCTAATCACTAAATACCAAAGTACCCTAATCTGCATGTCAAAGGCGACTGCGTGTCATAGGCGGGTCCGATTAATAAGAACTGAAACTTTACACATCAGTTTTTATGCAAATCGTAAAAACTAGATTACTTTTGGATTAATCCTAGTGGTCCGAAATTAGGTTCGAGTCATCCTGAGCCAGACGATTGCGTGTCATCTCATTTCGAGACACAACAGCAACAAGCCACCAGTCGCACGAGCTATTCACCAGCCACTGCCTCATGGCAAAGCCAGTAGGGCGCACCAAATTCAATGGAACCGGCCGCCAGGAACGGAAGTTCACTCGCCAGGCGTATACGTACAAGTTCAAACGGGCAGCCATCGATCATTTTGAGCGTACCAAGAATATCCAGTCGACTATCGATCGGTTTTTTCCAGAGGGGTCCGAGAACTCTAAGAACTCGAAGAGCAAACTGATCTACAAGTGGAGTAAACAGCGGGCGCTAATCGAGTTCACAGCGGCTAACTCGCGCCTCGCTGCGCATCGTCGCGTTCTTAACGTCGGGCTGGGCACGACCATGCCATTCGAGGCTGAGACTCTACTCGTCAAGTGGGTGAACGACTATCGCAGGGACGGAGTGCCAATTTCGGCTCTGATACTGCAGCTCAAGGCCCAAGAAATCGTGCGCGGCTACGGGATTTCCAAGACGCCGTTCTCGGTCACGTGGCAGTGGCAACGCAACTTCACAAACCGCCATCGCTTGTCATTTCGAGCCAAGACCCACCAGGGTCAGATCACGCCGAGAGACGCTACGGAACGAGCGCTGGCGTTCTCTAAGGCGGTGGCAGCTCGGGTTACAGCCGAGGGGATCAAGGTGATCTACAATGCGGACCAGACAGGGATCTTCTTCGAACTTCTACCGCGCACGACTCTCTCACTTACGGATGCGAAGACCGTGTGGGTTAAGTGCGGTAAAAAGGAAAAGGAACGAATGATAGCGATGCTGTTAGGCAATTCTACTTTGCGGAAGTACCCGCCCTTTCTCGTCATGAAGACCGCTCCGTCCAAGAAGAAAGCCATGCGGGCTGAGAACGCGTCTCTACGGCATGGATTTGGCAAGCGCATGTGGGACCAAGTATATCAGTTACAAGAGCAGCAAAACGTACGCATCTATAGGAACCAGTCTGCGTGGTGGACCGGCGTTCTGACGATCGAATTCCTACGGTTTCACTTCGGACACTGCAACGTGTTCAGTGATCCAATCATACTCCTACTAGACGATATTAGCGGACATTGGATTCCTGAGATCGAGACGAATGCTGCCTCACTAAGAGTTGTGATCATGAAGGTTCCAGCGGGCTTGACTTGGCTGTGTCAGCCGACCGACGCGGTATGGATTAAGCCTGCTAAAGATCGCTTGAGGCGCTATTGAGTTCAGCACCTACAGCGCCAGCCAGACAAACACTGTAACGGGGTTACATAAGCACGGATGCTCCCTGAAGATGGTGCCACAACACCCCTTCTTAGGGAGAACCTCCCACTTTAGATATAGCGACATCCAATGTAGTATAGGTTTGCACAGGGTATTTACCCATACATGTTGTTAGTTTAGTTGGGCTAGCAGATACGTTAGTTAGGACTGTGGGAACTACCCATTTCTACGGTACGAAAGCGACTGTACACAACTAATAAACAGTCTCTATTTATATAGTTAAGAGCAAGTCTCTCTAACTACCAGTACGTAAAGTACTAGGCGTTCGTATACGCCGCACGCTTCCTCAGTGCAACGTACTGTTGTGATCCCCGTCACAGGCCATGCGTTGGCGGGACGCGGAAATTGAGAACTGTGCGCCGCAGAATCGCCGATGGGTCAGGATAGAGAGGCTAGCCTCTCGATTAAGTCCTTGCATCGTCCCCAGACCAGGCGGGATATATGATCTCGCCTGTGCCGAACACATTTGTAACGAGGCTCCATTACTTTTTAGGTAGGTTTGCATTTGAGGGCACGTGAAACGAAAAGAACCTTATCAACCAAAGTACGAATCGCAATTTAAGTGCATCATCGCAAAGCCCTTCGTTTCTACTTTCGATCGATATGACGAGTGACCGAGAATTCGAAATTCCCGCCAAAAAATGGTTATTCAAAAAAGACATCTATTTCAAAAAAAAAATACCAATTTTGGGCTTCTGGTTTACTTTGGTAAGTTTTTGGCACGGAATCGATTGCGCACACCAGTTCCTCCAAATTTGGGCCCCTTCTACAACTTATTTGAGTTTTTGACAAAGATCGTTGATTCTTGACAGTGTCGAAAACGAGTGGTTGTGTGTGGGCTATTGGGATCATATGATTGGCCACTTGGACATTGGGGTCATTTCGATTTACTCTCGATATCTAAATGCCCTTCCTGGCTCGCTTGCGGGCAGGTGATTGAGGTTTCGCTCGAGCTGCACTATGAACCGGTGTGGACTCTGAACTTGTGGCAACGTTGTTGACATCCGTCTCCTTCGATTCGTCCTTAGCAATGGCTGCCGCCGTCGACTGCTTCTCCGTGGCATCTCCTGGTGCTGCAGCCTTACGTGCTCCGGCTCGCGCTTGCTTGACGGCCTTGGCTGTCTGCTCTTGTTCCGCTGTCGGAGCAGCGTACAGCGGGTTGTCTTGGAACTCCGCTGGCACATACGGGCGGACCTTTGTGTGCATGGCAATTACCTTCTCTGTGTTGGCTTGCGGATGTGGGAGTGGATCCAAGTGAAACTGAAACATGGTTCTGACTCTATCGTCACTGGTGTCAATGCCGTCGTACCGGCGTCGCAGGTCACAGACAACAGGCGCGTCATCTGGATCCACGTAGCAGCTAACAGCCCCTGGCTTATCATTTCGCATGGTAAAGACCTGGAACTTGCGAATTGCAGGAATATTATTGTACGCGTCAGTCAAAACGAGCTTGTAATTCTTGAACGCATGCATTTCTGGTGTGAAATGCACCGTATTGGACGACACAGCCGCAGCATTCACAACTTCGATCAATTTGTCCATCGTATAGATATCTTGGCGCTCGACGTACTTGTGCACATGTCTGAAAGCCTCGGTCAACAGCGTTTTTCGTATGACCCTTGACAGAAAATTTGAGGGATACCTCCTCGAAGTCCTCCATGTGTGATAACGCGAGCAGGAACTTGACCACGTAGTTATTCTTGTTTTGTCCCGCGCAATTATCGGTATAGATGGTCACGCGCGTGTACCCGCGGTGCAGCAGGATCTCCGTGATGAAGTGGTGCAGCATCGAAATTACCTCATCCGACCCCTTGCCGGCGGTGCGCTCTTCGTAGAGATAGTTGTGCTGGACCTTGTCGTTCGCAAAATATATCCCAAACATGCTGACGCTCCAAAGAGACAGGAAGTACCATTGCGAAGGTGTTGTAGCGACGCTCGGGAGCGTGAGGTTTTGGCTGTAGTCCATGATGAGCACTGCATGCGAGTCATCTGCGGCCTCCAGATCCTTATGATACTCGTGCCTAATAAACAATTCGTAGTAAAACAAAATGAGACCAATCTCCACCGAGTAAAACAAATTGAACCCTACATCCACATACCTCATCCGGCGCGCTGCCATCGTATGCTTTCCAAAGGTCTCAGTCAGGTCTGCTGTCGTCCCGCCTTTCATAGTTGCTCTGTAAATTGCGCACACGTCACACACATTGCTACGTGCTGAACGAATGCGGATGTTCGGGCAGTGCTTACTAAGCAGTTGCCGCATTGTTGCAAGCGCCGGTTCGCGCACGGAGAGCCCCTTCTCGGCGATATACGCGACCAGTTCGTCGTGCAGCTTCGCCCACGTGAAATACGCAGGAAGCAAGTGGAAATCCGCGGGTGAGTAGACGCGCTTGACGAGACCGCCCATCGTTGTCTGCCGGCGCACATGCACAGGCACAACTTCGGCAAGTTCTTCTGCAAACTCCTTGTACCATTTGACTAGCCACTGCACGTCAATTGTGCTTGCGTTTTGGTTTCGTAGTCCACCGTGAGCCTTCGGCGCGAAGCTACCGTCCTTGATCAACTGCCTCATCCGCTTGATGGTGGAAGGAGCTACGTCGTAGGCATCGCAGAACACATTGAAGCACACACGCCCAACCAAAGGCAAAAAATACGCGAACCGGTCGCGCACGCCTGACCCACGGTGGCGATCTGCGATTTTCGCCTCGATCAGTACAGCCAGTGAGGTCAGGGTGCTTACTTTGCGCTGGTCCTTCGTAAGGCGTCTAAGCGATACCAGGCAGCTTTGAAGCTGCGCCTCCTTGCCCTTCACGCACTTAGAGTCGCACGAGTCCTTGCGAACAATGTCCTGGACGCGCCGCCGCACAGAATCATCCGTCCAGACTACCGCGGCAGGTGTGGCGGCGTTCGAGTCCTCATCTTCGCTAGACGAACTTGCGCCTGAGTATCCAGCCCAGTCCTCGTCACCGCTGTCGTCAGGGGCGCTCACCGCATCGGGCTCCTCGTCGTCCTCCCATTCTTCGTCGTCCTGGTGACTGTCCGCGGCCAGTCGCAGTGAGCACTCGTAAGTTGCAGCGTCCGACAGTTCGCCCTCCATCCGAACCAGACTCCGCCAATTTTCGACAACGGTAAGAAACGGATTTCTCGAAATCCACTTATGTACGTTTTTTTCGTGGACGAACTTTGAGGCCTTTTTCTCGAAAACTCTCAAAGGCGGATAACAGTCATTTCGTTTCACGTGACCTCATTTGTAGGTAGGATTTTTACATTTGAGACCAAGTATAGCGAAATGATGCTTATCAACCTAAGTACGAATCAGGATTTGAGCACATCGTTGAAAAGCTGAGCGTTTCCTCTTTCGATTGACGTTCCGAGTGTCCCCGATTTCAAATTCCCCGCCAAAATATGACATTTGAAAAAACATGTCCATGACCGAAAATAAATTTCCAAATTTGGGTTTACAGTTGAATTTGGTAAGTTTTGTGTGCGGAATCGATTACTGTCATCGTTTCCGCGAAATTCGGGCTCCTTCTGAGCTTTTCTAACCTTTATTTGGGTTTTCGACAGGAGATTTGTCAAAAATTAATTGTCGAAAATGACTATTGATTTGGTGTGGGATGTAAGGGTCATTGTGCTCTGCCCCAACCGTAGGGGTCATTTCGATTTATTCGAGACACTCAGTCGTCCTTCCTGGCGCGTTTACGCGATGCCGGTCCGGTCTTCTCATGCGCTTGTAACTCTTGAGCTGGAGTCTGAGTAGCCGCCACTGGTGGTTGACCAACGGTGTCGAGTGGGATGGCTCCATCAGATCTGGTACCACCTGATCTCGGTCGTTTAGGCGCGGCCACTTTAGAAACCGCAGTTTTGAGGGCCTCGACTCGCGCCAACTTGACCTTTTTGGCCGTTGCCTCTTGCTCTGCAGTCGGCGCTGCATACAGTGGATCATCTTGGAACTCCTCCGGGACGTATTGGCGGACTTTCGTGTACATTGTGAGCACCTTCTCCGTGTTGGTAGCGGGTATCGGCAGTGGGTCGAGATGAACCTGGAACACGGTCCTCACCCGGCCATCGTCTGTCACGATGCCATCGTATCGCCGTCGAATATCGCACACCACCGGGTCACCGTCTGGGTCGACGAAACATCGCACGGTGCCAGGCTCCGAGTCCTTCATCTTGAAGATCTGGTACTTGCTGATGGCTGGGATGTTCTTGTACACGTCTGCCAGCACGATCTTGTAGCTCTTGAACACTTGCAACTCAGGCGTGAGGTGGATCACGGAGGAAGACGCCGACGCGCTGCTCACAACCTTGAGCAGCTGCTCCATGGTGTAAACGTCAGCACGCCCCAATTTCTTGCGCACGTGCCCGAAGCCGCGGTCGACCGCGTTCTTCGTGTGGCCCTTTATAAAAAATTTAAGGGCAACATCCTCGAAGTCGCCCATGTGGGCCAACGCAAGCAGGAACTTGACCACAAAATTGTTCTTGTTCTGACCAACACAGTTGTCAGCGTAGATGGTCAGCTTGGTGTAGCTGTGCATCAAAAGGTTGGTTCGGATGAAGTGGTGAAGCATGGACACCACCTCGTCGGATCCCTTCCCTGCAGTGCGCTCCTCGTAGAGGTAGTTGTACTGTGTCTTGTCGTTCACAAAGTAGAGGCCGAACATGTTCACGCACCAGAGCGACATAAAGTACCACTCGGACGGTGTCGTCGACACGCTCGGCAGAGTAAGATTCTGGCTGAAATCCATAATCAAAACGGCATGATCTTCGTCAGCAACGGCGAGATCATGCTGATATTCCTGCCTGTAGCAAGATCCAAGTAAAACGAAATGAGCTCAAACTCCATAGGTAAAACGAAATGACACTTAAGTCCACGCACCTCATCCGACGAGCTGCCATCGTGTGCTTGCCAAACGTCTCTGTGAGGTCGGCGGGGGCGCCACTCTTCATCTTGGAGTGGTAGATGGCGCATACATCACAAACGTTGCTCCGCGCGGATCGGATCCGCACGTTCGGGCAGTTCTTGACCAAGAGCTGCCTCATCGTCGCGAGTGCAGGTTCGCGAACTTGTAGCTCGTTCTCGGCGATGTACGCGACAAGTTCTTGGTGGAGTGACTCCCAAGTGAAATAAGCTGGAAGCAGGTAGAAATCCGCTGGTGAGTAGTAGCGCTTCGTGACTCCATTGACAGTCTCTTGGCGGCGCACACGCACGGAAACAACTTCAGCGACCTGTGCAGCAAAGGCCTTGAACCAGTCGACCAGCCATACGACATCGATGATGCTGGCGTTCTGGTTGCCGACACCACCGTGCATCTTAGGGGCAAAGTCGCCAGCCTTGATCTGTGCCCGCAACCGCTTCACCGTCGCGGTTGAGACCGAGTAGGCAGCGCAAAACGTCTGGAAGCAGACGCGCCCGACCATTGGAATGTAGTAGCTAAACCGGTCCCGGTCTCCGGCGCCACGATGGCGCCCAACAACACTCACCTCCTTGAGAATTGAGAGAGCTGTCAGCACGCTCACTCGTCGCCCTTCCTTGCTCAAGCGCGAATACGATAAAAAGAATTTCTGGAGCTCCCCTTCTTGGCCTGAACAACACTTCTGCTCGCATATGTCTGCGTTCATCAACTCGCTAACCTTGCGCTTCACTTCGTCGTTACTCCAGCTGACACTGGTCGGGGTCACAATGCTCGATTCGTCTTCGTCGCTCGAGGCCTGTGCAGACACCTCCTCCCAGTCCTCGTCCGCGCTATCGTCTGGTGCGCTGGCAGCATCTTGGTCACTGTAATCTCCCGACTCTTCATCTTCTAGGCGCCTCTCCAGCTCGTTCTCTGCCGTTGCGGCCCCATCGGTTGGCTGGCCATTTGTCATGCTCCTCCTTCAATTTTCGACAGCCGAAGCAAACGGTATTTTTTGTTTTTCTACGAATCCGATTAGGTACGAAATTTGGTCGCCAAAATTTGATGGCGTTTTTCTCGGAAACAGCCAGAGGCGGTTAAGAATCAATTCGTTTCACACGGTCTCATTTGTAGGTAGGTTTTACCTTCCCAGGCCAAAAGGCGCCTGGGTTCAGTCGTGTCAGTCAGTGATTGGTTGAATTTGGTGTCGCAGCACCCTTTCAGCCAATCAACGACGACATTGCTTAACAGCCATTGGCTGGCCGGGCCGCAAGGACCAATCATCAATCAGAGTCGAATTTTTCCCCTAAAACAGACCTGCCTTGAGCAAGCTCGAGGCGCCAAGATTTCACAAGGGCGTTAACGTGTACGCAAGGTAACGGGCGCTCTAGGCCAGTTACAATTTTTCTCAAAAATTTAAAAGTTAGTCCCAACTGCATTGGTGCAGGTGGAACAGAGGAACATGAGCGCGGACGAGGTTGGTGGCGGACACTTTTCATTTTGCCCCCACCAACTCGGCCGGCATTATCCAGTCTTACCAGCGCGCTATGCAAGGCGCTGGTCAGGTTGGTGGGTCGACCAAACGACCCAAGAGAGACGACTCACTCCCACCCGGGGTGGGAGTCAACGAACAAACTGTCGACCGCCTATGGCGGTGGAGGGGCCTCCACCGCCGCGAGATCGAGGAGCTGCACTCGCACTATTCGACCTTGCAGGTCAGCATGCAAGAGCTAGAGGCCAGGTGCCTCCATGCGGAGGAGAGCCTGGACGCCGCGCTCTCCCAACAACGGGTCCTGGACCAGAGACTTGGCAGGATCAATCGGGCTGTTCAGGAGGCCGGCCAGATGTTCGAGACTCTACGCGTCGACCACGAACAACGAATCAACGACATTGAGAATGTAACGGGGCTCACTCAGAGAGCCCCAATTACTTGCTTACACGTGGCAGGTGAGGAAGCGCTGGCGCCTTCGAAGGGAAATTAAACTCTGAATTGAATTTTACCATGGCGGCCGCTGGGCGGACGCCCGGGATCCACCCAACCACGTGGTGGACTCCCATAGGGTAAAATCCCTCCTAGTTCCTAATATGCACCAATGGCGTGTAAGGGCATGGACCATTACAGAGAAGATCCGTATAATTGCGCAGGCTGTTGTTCAACGTGTCAAGGTCGATCAAGACCTACACGCTGTCGAACTTGCTCACGTCCGAGTGCAAGTCGAAGACCTGAGTAAGCGCGTTCAGCGCTGTTAGACCACGTCGCACGGTATGCGACATGAGCAGTAGGTCGTCAGTTTGGGAGTGGCCGGGAGAGCCAGGCATGTCGCCCATGCCGTCTCTCCGGCCACCCATTAACATCCCTCGGCGCAGTAAATAGAGGTTGGAATTAGGGAGTTTTCATACGATTGGCTGAAAAGCCACACCTTATAAATGTGAAAAGATTCCACATGTCGTTTCTTAACACCCTCACTAAAGTTCCCAACGTCCACCGTACAATTTACAAGTGAAACTTTTCTTTAGGTTAAAATTCCTTCTTTGGAATGTTCTTTTCCTTCTTTTGAGACATTTTGAGTGTTTCTCAGCCCTTTTCACAGCTAAAATATTCACCCTTAATCTAACTTTGGACCAATCAGGTTTAACACAAATTAAACTAAGGCTGAACTTCAGCTTCAATTTCTCACCTGAGAATTGTGACAAATCTTTGGTGTTTTAAACATTTGGTCCCTTTCTCGACCGTCCGGCACGTGCAGCGCCGGGCACCTCAGAATTTTATTTGCACGCAAGTGCATAAGCCATGGTTCGGTTTGGCGCCGCTGGCGCCATCAAACCCTTTCAAGGGGGGGGAGGGGCTGATCCAAGCACGGCAAAACGTGCTGGTCTTAGATCAATACAATTCCCAGCAGAACTTACGGGGCAGTTGATGGCATAGTTCCGATTCACTGTAGTGGGCCCAGCCCTCCCCCTAGGATCGCCCAATGGGTTTCCTTTACCGTGTTAGGCACAAATTATTTTGTGTCGGGTCAAACTAGCTTTTAACCAATCGGCTTTTAGCACAGTGTACTAAATTAATTAATTAATTTACTTTAACCTTAAATATTGGCTAATTCTTTTCAAATTGGTTCTAATTTCCTTTCAAATGTCAATCATCCTTTAAAATTAAGGCTTTGACATACTTTAGGTGCGAACTTAGCCTTTAAGCATTATTTTAAGTGGTAACCTTAACCTTTAACTTTACTTCAAAATGCTAACTTAACCTTTAACTTTACTTCAAAACGCTAACTTACAGTGTGCGTCAAAATTATACGAAGAAAATCGATTTTTCTGTCATTCTGTCAAAATGCGTCGGATGAAGCTGAAAATAGGCTCAAACGAACGAGCGTTTTACGGCAAGTCGGCACATACAATTTTGTGTGATTTTGCGCATCCAGCG
>JAADXC010000674.1:0-13767 GCA_023336425.1 Phytopythium cucurbitacearum (nom. inval.) | reverse complement strand
GCTCGCAAGCCACTTGGGAGACTCGGGGATCATGAAACGGATCGCGCCAGCGTACACGACCGGGATGCACAACAGATAGAACGTGTTGCGCCAGCCGATCTCGGGTGCCACGCCGAACGCGAACACCACCGCCAGCATGCATCCGATAGACCAGAACGACTCGAGCAGCACGATGATCTTGCCGCGCGTCTTCTGGGGAGACAGCTCTTGCACAAGCGTCGAGGCAACCGGCAACTCGCCACCGAGACCAATACCGGAGATGATCCGAGCGAAGATAATGGCCGTCACGTTCCAGCTGAAGCCGCAGAAGGCGAGACCGAAGAGGAAGATGACGATCGTTACCATGAACATCGGACGCCGACCGTACTTATCTGCGAGCGTTCCGAACGGGAAGGAGCCGATGAAGGAACCGACGAAGACGGCGCCGCCGAGGAAGTTGGCTTGAGCCTCGGTCTGCACAATGTCCTTGGCGATCAGCTTGCTGCAGTACGTGAACACGAAGGTCTCCATCGAGTCCATGGCCCAGCCGATACCCGTGAGCAGGATGAGGCGGATGTAGTACCACGAGAGACCAAGCACGAGCGGCGTGGCGCGCTCGCCGATCGAGTCGATGCGGCGCGTGATGAGCGCCACGGCCTCCACGTTGCTCGTGGCGGTCGCGGCGGCGTTGACGTTCGGAGACTCGACCGCGCTCATTCTGCCGTTGACGTCGGACGGATCACGATGGCTTCACTTGGCAGGTTCGTCAGCAGCGAGGCGGCTCTTGATCGCGTTACCCGACGAACGACTTGGACGCTTCGGAGGGTCTTGGCCGAGATGTAAGCGAGTGATCGCGAGACCGCAAATCAAGGAGTGAGTATGGAGCGAGGTGCAGCGGCGCTAGGACCACTCGACTCGACGGCCGCCCAAAGACGCCGCCATGGCCTTTTTGTTGGACGCCACCCGGTGATGCCTTTCCCGTGTGCAGGTGCACGATCGACAAGGGCAAGGGGTCTCAGCACGCAGTGTCGCGGATCCTTATCCGTTTTGCGCGAATCCTGGTAAATTGGATGATTGCTGTAATCGGGAAAGCGATGATTTCACACGGGTTTATATACAACAAGCAGCAGAGCTCGCCACAACAAATTACAGAAGATCAGATTGGGTTTGGCGGGATCTAGATGCCTGATGTGGACTGCTTCCAATCTGCTTGTGACGTTGCATCTGGCGACTCGGAGCGTGGTGCTGCGCGCTCTGATTGGCCGATCGCCTCCCGTTCCGAAAGTTAGAGAGGGAAGTGTCGACAGATGCTGTGAGGCGTGCGAGCTCTTCTCCCACAAATCTTGCAACTCGCCACTGTCGCGCTCGTTTTCTGCACCATATCGCTGCTAGCAATCGACCAATTGTAACGGTCAAATCAACCTTATGCTATTTCCGAGTTTTCCTCGCTCGCTCTTTGGTTTCCAACACCAAATTGGATTGTAGTTTACCATGTGACGTTTTTTTCTCCGTTTTTGTCATCGGTAGTTTTCCGTTGCAAACGAGCGTGTTTGTTACGAGTAATTTACCTGTCCAGAACATTCTTGTATTCCATGAGATCCGGATAAAAATGAATATCATTATAAAAGTATACGTTCTGTTCGCTTCATTGTATACCAAAAATGGATGATTTAGTATAGCGCATGAATAAGAGCGGCTACTCGTTGAGCAATTTCGAGAGGGATAGAATACTTAGAAGAGCAACATTGCAAATAACCACTTCCTTTCGATAGGGTATTCTGGTACCTGTGACCTTACATACCATGAGATACAAAAGGTGATTGAATCACCCCGCTCTTATTCACGCGCTATATTGACTGCTTTCGCTTGGGTTGAAGCCGTGAACTCGGATCGACTCGATTCAAATCCTAAAACTCTCCACAGTCGCTCCCTGCCACTCCGTCGCTAGCCAATTCGCACTCATCCGATGCTCTAGCAATCTCTCACGGGAATAAAGCGATCGACTAACCAAACAGATTGAAGTCATCCGACGCGTTGCCACCGCCACCAGTGCTCGCATCCTTGGGAGGACTCGGCTTCGCCTCCCCAAACAGGTCGTAAGCAGCGCTGTAGCGCGCTCCCGTGGCTCGCAGACGGAGCACAAGCGGACGAGGTCCCGTGCGAACCAACTCGCGGAACTGGGTCGTGTTCACCACCGTCACCCCGTTCACCGTGAGAATCAAGTCGCCCGGAGCAATACGACCTGTCGCGAGCGCTGGTCCCGGCGCGCCTGACGGCAGCGCCGTGCATTCGCGGACGATCACCGATCGTCCGCTCTGCTTGGCGATGATTCCCAGTGCCTGACCCGTGAACGTCAATTCGTACTCTTCATCGCTGGTTGCAGCTGCAGCGTCGGCCGGTGCATTTGCCGTCTGCAGCCATTCACCACTGGCGACCGTCGGATCCATCCACGTGCTGCTGCGACGGGGGGCATCCGGCGTCGTCGTCGTCGTCGTCGAAGCATCGCCAAAAAGACTCGACACAGACTCCGACGTTGGCGGCGCCGTCTGACGAAGCATTCCCACTGGCGTGTAACTGCTGCTGCTCGCATTCGAGTGGAGGTCGTCGCCGACAATCACCACATTCGTGGACCACCAGTTTTGCTTCTCTTGGTGCGTAAATGTCGCCGTGTACCCCATGTTCGCCTTTAGCCGAGCCGTCTTCCGCGTCACGAATACGTTGCATGCGTTGGAGCGCACCTCAAAGTAAACGTCGCCAGACGTCAGTGGGGTCGGGGTGTACCCGAATGCGAACAGCACCATCGCTCGATCGGACCGCCACTCGTTCATCCCCGTTGCTGCCGAGCGAGGTGCGTCCAACACGCTCGCGAGATGGCGACGACCAAGCGGCAGTATGCGCAGCTCAGCGCCGTCGCGCAACTGGGCATTAATCACCAGCGAATGTCGCGAATTGTTCAAGATCCCGAGCGCCACGCATGCGCGAGCCTCCAGACCAGTGTGGTTCGAGTCCCAGTCGAATACCAAATGCTTGACCTGCTCCAGAAACTGCGTTGTCGACTGGCACTGCTCAAGCGCGCGAGAGTGCTTGTTGATCAGCTGGCTGTTGGACAGCGCCTCGTAACGGAACCCACTAGAGGCTGCTAGCGACGGATCAGTCTTTCCCAGGATCGTCGACACGAATGATGTCACTCCGCCCGTCACGACGCTTGTAACCAACGAAGTTACCTGAATCGAATCAATCAGTCCGAGCGCTTGCGACTTGACCGATTTCTCATAGAAACTCGTCAGAGAGTCTACGAGAACAGCCTGTGTCGCCAAGGCTCGAGTAAGCTTGAACGCGTCCAGTACCAAGCAAGCATTCTCGATCTTGAACTTGAGGTGCGTCAGCCAGAAACCTGCTTTTGGATCAGGCTGACGGACATCCCCCTTGCCTCGACTAAAGCTCACGACTACCCGCACCGGCGCGATCTCGCACGACTCGATGTAGATCTTCTGTCCGGTGATCGACGTCATGGAGGCGTCGTCCTCGGACGCGGTAGGCACGAAGTAATGCAAAATGTTGGCGTCTTCCTCGTCATTGTCTTGCAGCATCGAGCTCGCCGCCACAGAAAATGACGAGTACGACCGATTCTCGAAATGCGCAACCGTCTCTTTCAGAAGACGGTTGATCCGGTCGACAAAGCGCATTGACGTCGTCAGCCGCACATCCTGAAGCTCGACGTGAACCCTCTCGACCCATTTGTACTTGGGATGCGGCTTCTCCAAGTATGACATTTCCAAAAAGTACTTGCTGCTGTCCCCGCCGTACGCTCCAGCACTCCCAGAATTGCGTGGAACAGGCCGCATCACGATCGGATTCTTAGAGTTTGGCAACAAATCTTCGACCTTCAGCCCCATCAAGTTCATCTTCGCTGACGTTCCCTCCGGCGATATGTTGGTTTCGAGGTTGATCCGAGAGATCGTCACCCGAGCCACTTCCTCGACGTCCGCATCACTCGACAGAAGCGAGTTTGACTGTCCGAAGAGGTTATCGTCCGTTTCCCTCTTGTCGGCAATCGTCAAAACTACGCCAGCAACTTGGGCATGGAGACTGAGGCGATCCCACGTCGGCTGCATAACCGCAGATGCATCCCCAGCAGCGCTTGACCTCGTGCTCTCATCATCACTTGGTGTTTCAGAAATAGTTACCACGATCGACGACTGTGAGATGGCTCCTCGTTTCACCTCCACTTGTATAGACAACCCTCCAGCAGCGCCACCCTGTCCCCACCCGGAGGCGCGTTCGGGGATGACAATGTTCGACGTGCCCACATGATCCACAGAAAACCCTCCGCTCCATTCGTACTCGACATCACCAAGGACAGACGCTCGGACCTTGGAGCGTGACCCTGTCACCCAGTAAAGCGCGTACGTGTCACCGGGTGCGAGTACGTGGTGAGCCACATTGTCATCACTGACTTGGGTGTATTCGTGATGGCTCTTGCGGGAATCATGGCCTTGCTCGAAGAGCAGCACAGTGCACGCCGTGCGATTAATGATCAAGTAGCGCGGGAAAAAGCTCACCAGTGTGGTTATGGAACCGAAATGCCTCGTTGCATAGTCAACCGAAACGCCAAGTTCGTACAACATGTCAGTTCCGCCACCTGTAGACCCACTGCCCCGCATTGTGAGGACCTCATCTTGCCAACTGAGTCGTCGAGGGTCAGCGACAAATCGAGGCGACCAATGGCAAGAACCCATACCGACACGCACAGTCGGAGAAGATGACCCGTTACTCGTGTCGCCAAATGTCGAGTAAGCGCAAATTTGCGCGTTCCCGACGAGCGCTCGCGCTTCGAACGGTGGCGTGTACGCCTCGTGCTCAGCTTCGTTCCCGTAAATCAGCTCGAGCCCAGTGCGGTTCACGAACCACACCTCAGCGTAAAACACCAGGTGGATCGACTTGGTAGCACTATCTTCGCCAACCTGCATCAGCAACTTGAACGGCCTCCCGTCCAATCTCTCCAAAGTGACGGACAACACGGATCCAGATTTTGTTCGAGGATGCACCAACTCGATCCACTTGCTCGGTAGGCAGCCGTCAACAATGAGTCGAAATAGGGGACGCTGTTGCTGATCCGTCCACCAGATCCCACATTTTGAACCCACACCGACAACCTCCCCCTTGTTGCCACTCCCCGACCCTTGATTGTTCATCACAACATTCCTGATCGCAAACGAGATCGGCACTGGCAGCTTGTTGATGAAAACCATCGGCTCCGATATTGACACCACTCGCAGGGACTGCTCCACAGTCAAAGAAACAGCGAAGATAGCGCTACGAACGTCGCTGAAATCTCCACTAGCAGCAGCCTCAACTTTCAAGGATACTTCAGATCGTGTCTGCACTGGAATAGGCGCGCTCCACGAAAACGTAGATATCTCACCGGGGTCAGCAGGGCGTACCCGCAACTCCGTGCCTAGCGAGAGAAGCAGTGGGATAGCTGACTCTCTGTGCGGCTGCAAGACACCAATCTCGACTGGCGCATTCCACGTCGGATCGTTTACGAGCAACTGAATCGGCATCGACAACTTGTTGACGAGCTTGATTTGGGAAGAAATGGACAGCAAGATCCGTCCATCCACCAACTTGGCGTAGCAGTTGAGCGAATAGTTGGATAAGTGTCCGCCGACATCGACCAAAGGGAATGCGCGTGATCCCAATTGCTCAAAGATGATTCCTTGAACAGGCTGAAACGACGTGTCTACGAATTCGACACACAACCGCATGTTGGCCGCCTCTCGCTCTGCAGACGCGTACTTGCGCACCACGCCACTTCCGCGGCCAACCGTGTGCGTATACCGCAAGTCGGCAATATCCCCGCTCCCGACATGCTGTCGACTCGTATTTACCCGACCATTTGTCAGCCAAAACGAGAATTCGACCCCTGTCTCGTTCCGGATAACACAAGGTGCGTGCTTTCGCTTCTCGCGTGCTTCGCGGTTCGTGGGTGGACTGTTATTGCCACTAATCGGCGATGGAGATTCTGGCGGCGATCCGATGGCTGCCACTCCCCTCGCTCGTCGCTTCCACGCTCCGCCCGCCGACGCTGCGACCTCCAGTAGTCCGTGCGTGATCGTAACTTCCAACGGATGGTTGGCTGTGAGAATAATGTGAAGCTCGTTCTCACCCAGACGTAAATCCTCACTTGTTGATGTCGCAGAATTGAGGTGCACCGATCCCTGCACCGACAAATCCATGCTCCACTCCGTGCACATTGGGTGCCAGTCGCGCGTGTCGGGGTTATAATAGGACATCAAAACGACAAAGCTTCCGCCACCGGAAATTGTCGTTGCCGGAGCTGCCGCGAACATCTTCCCACTGGACGATGCCTCCTCGTATGTCACGTTCAAGAAGAAATTGCACCGCTCCAACTGAAACTGGGCTAGACCCATATCGCATCCGTCGCAGTCGTTGATGACTGTCAGGCACACAGACCCGATCTCCAGCGTGAAGTACCGATGCACTTCCACGCCTGCGGCGGCATCTTTCTCGAGGGCTGTCTGGAAAGATCGCGGGGACAAGATCCCACTACCAGAAGACGACATTCGCCTGAGCTTGCCCGCTCGATCACCGGTTCGCGCTACTTCATGTGCGCTTCCATTAGACGACTGCTGCTGAGTGTACTGCTGCATCGAATCGTTCAGTCGCTCCATAGTTTCGACCGCCAGGCTGACATCATCGTGGGAGATGAAAACATCGATAGGCGTGAACTTGAGCGCAACAATCTGCTGCTTCTGGCCGGCGTGTGGGAAGAGGTCACTGATCTCGATGTGGAGATCGCACGGCTCAATGATCTGAATCGTAGCTGCTAAGTCACCACTGTGGTCGTCGTAGGACGTTTGTCCGCCAGTTTCTCTTGGAATACATCCTTGTCGATTCACGTTCGCAATGACCAATTCGACCTTGTGTGCGTCCAATATTAGGCTGTTTTGAATGTCAAAGTCCGAACTCGCACCTCCATCTGCACCAGAACCTCCGTTCTTCCGCCCAGGACGTCCTGTGAAATGGAGACTGAAGTCAGCCAAACACGAAATCGTCGGGCTCGATGGGTCGGCGTAATCGGTAGGGATTGCGATACCCATGCGACTAGACTCAAGTGTGATCGTCATTTCGTACTCCGGACCATTCGCTTCGAGCAAAATATCTGTGATGCTCTGTTGCCTCTTTTGTGAACTGAGGGGCGATTGCACGCCAGATGTCTCCGAGATACGATGGTTCACGACGGCGGTAGTCGGCTTGGTTGGTAAAACAAAAAAGTCCATCACAGCCATCAGCGCTTCCGGGATGACTGTCCCAGTGACGTTCGAGAGCTTGAAATCCAACTGACACTGGAGAGAAGACTCATCCCACGAATATGCGATACATGCGGGTGCTTGACACAATACGAGCGTCCCATGCCGCTGGTCGGGTTTTGTGCCAGCACCATCATCACACTGCAAATACGCGCCAGCGAGATCCCGAAGTGTCAACGAAGCAACGCGGATCTCGATGCTTGGAGCGGCATCGCGCATCTGTTTTGATGCAAAAGAAAATTGACTGGCAGTCACAGCGCTAAATGCACTCTCATGCGCGCCTCGTAGAACCCTGCTCGCATCGTTCACCATGGCATCCACTACCCCAGATGGGCCACTACCACCATACCGTCGCTCCTCATTCAGCAAGTAGCAACGCAAACTCTTCATCGTAAAACACGTTCGAAAAGTGACCTGCTCGGCATCCGGGTCCATATACGTGTAATTCACCGTTGGTCTCAACGAGTCAATATAGTCGTCACTCGATTCACTGTCCGGCAAAACGCCAGACGCGTGTGTCGGGTGAGGTTCAGAGGACCCGGCAAGTTCGTCTGCTCCAAAGTTCTCCGAAATCAACCCGACAAACGACAGATAACTTGTCCGCGACAAACACACGTTCAACTGATCAATCTCAGATTCAATGGTGAATCGTGGGAGGTACGAGGTGTTGCCCTTGAGTCGCACATTCGAAGTGATCAGATCCTCCACGCAAATCGTCAACCCCACTGGGTCGTCTAGCACCTCCAAGTACCGCAAATCATCGCCGTGGACAGATGCGCGTTCGACGTATGAATCACGAGTGCACAATACTCGCGCGTTCACCAGTGTGATCTCTTTATAATCAGCGAGAAATGAGTCATTCGCATGCGACCTAACTCCACCAGGCGACGAAGCGATCTGCTTTGAGATGGTCTTCCGTGGTATATCTTCTGATCCGCTCCCATCGTAATGTACAATGCTCGACGGAAAGTGCTCCAAGTTCAAGTAGTCCGCCGTAATCTTGATGTGGTTCGCATCTTCGATCCGAAGCGGCAGCACCAGTGACGGCTTCGCGATCGAGACCTTGAATACCACAGACGACTCGCTTTCGCTCAGCAGCAACTGCGTCGCGTTCGCCAGTGTCTTATTGACCATGGTGCCCATAACACCCTCCATCAAATAGTCCACCAGCTCCAAGATCTGCTGGTGGAAGTAAACGACCCGGATTGGCCGAAACTCCAACTTCACTGTGCTCTTCTCCGTTTCTCGTACCCCAGAAGCAAAAGAGAACACGACGAGAGCGATCTCGTCACGCTTTGCATCGCCACGCTCGTTACCTTCATGTGCAAACAGCTCGCGTTCGTCCAGACCAACCAGTGACGAGTACAGCGGGTGTTTCTTCATGCTTAGATCGGTGGCCACGAAATTGCCCACGTGTCCCGCTGCACGTAATGTGTCGCCTCCGGCTGATAGACCGTTAGCCCCAAAATTCTGGATTTCGATGGCGGAGTCCTTCATCGCCAATCGCACCAATTGCCGGTTGATTTGATCCTTGTTGAACGTGATACCGAGCTGCACCAGTGACGCCCTGAGCAGCACAACAGGAAGCATCTGTTGGTCTTCTCCGTGAGTTTCTGCACCTGTCGGTAGAGATGATAGCGCCTCCAAAGCACCAGAATCATTGTGGAACGGCTGTTCTGGTATTCTCTCAGTGGATTGGGATACCTCGTCCTCCGAAAAGGTCTCAAAATCACTCTGGACCTGCAAAGCGGACGCGTATGCAGATCCAATCCGATACAGCAACGCCATGGACGAAGGATTCCACTGTACGTCTACGACATGGCAGCGAACATCGATCATCATCCCCGAAGCCTCTGCGCCAAGTTTCTTGATCACCTCCCGTGTCGGCACAGTAATTCCAATCACCGTCACCGAAATCAGTTCTTCGTCCGACAAAGAGCCTGTCGCAATGAGATCACGATACTTGGAGTCCGAGTCGTACAGCATGTCCTGCATCACCAGCGACCGGAGTTTGGCCTCGAACGTGTAATGTGACTCAAACACACTTGAGTTCAGCGAGATATTGCGCAGCTGTACCAAAAAAGCGTCCTTCACAGCCGACTCTCGCACGTTGACTGCAATTTCTCCCAGAGATAACTTCACTTTCATGATGTGCTTCGACGTTAGATCGGTGTTTGATGCACCTTTCTGCGCCATACTCCGTGGGGAAGGCTGCGCTTGTGCGATGCTGGTGTTGTCATCAATTGTTGACGGAGTCTCGTCTACAGAAAGATAGTCTGTGCGCTTCCTCACAGACCGATACCCTGCCGAGATCGTCGAATGAATTCGTCCGAGGTCAATTAACTGCTCTTCTGAAATAGAGATGAACACTCCTGGCAGATTGGCATGGATTTCAAGTTGAGGATGAACAGCCGCAGACGTCGCCGTGGAAGTTCCAGGACGGCTGCGGGGTAGCTGCTTGATACGACTTGTCTGCTGGGGTGTCTTGATCGAAAACTCAAGACTCAACTCCTCCACGAGCTTCGAAAACTCATGCAGCTCGTCATCTGTCCATGTGAGCTTCTCGCGCCGCCCGAGCAAAACACAAATATCTTGCATAGTTAAGCGCCAAGACAGTTGCTGCACAGCTGGTTCAACCGACGCCTCCGCTGACGATCCACTCCCGCTCTTGTCTGCTGCAAGCGCCGTTTGGTCATCTGTACGAAAGCTCAGCTTACCGAAATCTACCACGAGCACGGACCCAGTCGCCTCATACGGGTTTTCAGGGACGACAATCACTGGTGCGTTCACATCAACCAGAACATCATACACCATCCTACGCCGATTTGCGTCCATGGAACTCATCGACGCATCTTCGTCCTCCCGCTCTGAGAAGAACCAGTCAGACACCGACGATGTTGCAAACACCCAAACCTTCTCGAGCTGCTCATCTGGTACCAAGCTCACGAAGAAATGGTGAAGCAAGAACACAAATGCCGGGTCTGCCATCAACCGGATTGACATACAACTGAATCGCACTTGCAATTTCATCAACTCTTGATTCACGGCGGACGTCGTGCCATCAGTCGTCGACCCCGCAACTGACTCAACTCGTTCCATCTTCGCGTCAAAACTCATACAAGGAAGTCGTCGATCACTAGCAGACGCAGCTGGCGATAGCGTACAGAAGGTGTGGAACGGTGTCCCTGCACCGGCCGAGTTCAAAATCTCAAAGTGCTGCAACCGGAAACGAGCGTCCCACTCGCCAAATGGCTGCACATTGACAGCAACTGATCCAGTCAACGTCGCAGTCGTAAACGGAGCAAGATGGCCTGCCTGGAAAAGCTTCAAACTGCCCTGGGTCAGCTGAAGCTTCACTGAAAACAAATTGCACCCCTTCGGAACGGAGTGACCGCTCTCCTTCTCCACAACTTGATCATACGCCTCCTTCAAATCCGCTTTGCCCTCTGCAGTGAGGATATCATCGAGTCCGTCGTCGTAATCATCTGTTTCCGACCCACCAGTCTCCGATGAAGCACCGAAAAAATATGAATACCAAGACGAACCGCCTTGCTGAGCGCTGGTCGTAGCAGCCCTCGCCGACTCCAGCTTCTTGCGCTTTAGCTCGCGAATTTCATCCTCTTCAGCAGCATCACGCGCCGCCATGATCACATCCACCGGATACGTTGCCTCATACAGAGTCTTGAATTCGCCGTACTTGGACCCAGCATCGAGTGGCGCATTTGAGCGCAACTCCATCCGAAACGCCTCCTTGTATAACCGCAGCTCGGCAACTGATCGTGCCATGCTTGACCAGCGATATCGAGTACGCAGTGTCATCTTACTGCTCTGGTGACTGGTACTCGCCACCGAGCCTTTACTAACCCGCGATTTGTGGACAAGCACCAATCGTACTGCGTAGTCCCACCACTCACGAGCTCGAATTGTGGGTCGGTGGAATGGACGACGTCGTGCACTGGCGAAATGAGCCTCAACGACTCGTCGACCCAGGAACGCCTTGTTGAGGAACATGATGTCTTCGTACTGCTCACGCGAGATATTGCAATCAAGCGAGCCGATCTTTGCCTGCACAGAGTACTTGGCAGCGATGGAATAGTCGTGACTCTCGTTCTTCGTGAGCTGCACAGCGAGCGACGCAGGCTGAAGGATCCAGTGTCGTCGCTCCCAATCTCGCAGCTGGTTAAGTCGAGTGTCCTTGGATCCCGGTACCTCATTGGTGTCTTGAAGCGCTTGAATCATCGCTCTCATCGCCTCTTGGATGTCGCCTCGCGTCTGAAGGAGTACACTCGTATCGTCTCGCGGTAAGCGGTCCCAATACACTCCGAGTCGCGTTAACGACAGCGCCTTGTGTGTAAACGACGCTTTCTCGATACTCCGGTCGACAAAGACATCATTGCCCTCGGCGTCCGTCGTGTGGAAACGGAAGCTTTCGATCATCACACCGCACGCGAACGGATAGTCGGGGTTTGAAATGTTGTCTTCATACCGCACGTGGACGTTGCTCAGCGTCACCTGCGATCAAAGAAATCAGGTTAGCCATAACCCCCTCGCCAAATATCGAGCCAGCTCGTGCGTTACCTGCAGATTATCGACGATCCGCTCAGTTAGCCGCGAGAGGAACGTGCTCTCGTCTTCGCCCTCAAATTGCGAGCGCGCCGTGAAACGGTTGTGCTGGCGGACGAGCTCGAGACGGTCGACCTGGTTCTGCTTCGACTGGCGCAGCTCGGCTGCCGACGTCATTGCCGTGTTGGGCACCACGAGAGCAGTCACCCCGTCGATCGCGATCTGCACGCTCGCGCTGCCGAGCTGGTTCCACGGAACAACCACATGAATGCGCTCGATGGCACCGCGCACGACACGCACGGGCAAATTCAACTCCGCCAGCGCATGCGGTTTCAGTGCCAGGTGTTGAAGTGTAAGCTCGCCGCTCCATAGTCCAACTTGGAGCGAGTCGCTGCTCAGTCCGTCGATGTACTTACCGAGCTGCGACTCCAAGATCTGCGGGAGCCGACAAGCCGCGATGCGTTAGCTTCCACTGAACGAGCCTCGTTGCGGAGGGAAGGGAAGGGCGGCGCTATGGCTGTGGCGGCCAGGGAGTCCTTACCGACGAGATGATCGCCTTCGCCATGCTTCTTGTTCGTTCCGCTCTGGTTGAATCGAAACAGGAACCCAAGGTTGTACCCTTACTGTTCATAACGTAGCGGAAGGGATTATTGCCGGTTACCTAGATTATTGCCGAAAACGTCTGTTAGCCAATCAAATCAATCAAAAATGCATTTCAAGCGTTCTGATTGGCTAAACCGACGAATTACCCAGTTTATTGCCGAGTTGGCCGAATTCTCCATCGGCGAGAAGCAGGGAGATAAAAGTTCACGCTTGCCAGCTGCGATGGTAACGCAGCGCAAGCTTTACAGCGACGATGACCTCACCAAGGCAGTGGAAATGTACGTTGACGGCGCCAAAATGAAGGAAGTCGTGCGGGTAGTGCTCGCAACGTTAGCGAAGTTTACGCTAAATAACGTTAAATATTTTAACGTTATCGCTAGTCCAAGTAAAGCGGATAACTCGAGATAACTCGAGAACGGACTCGCCAGTGATTCGCTAAAAAAACCGAACAGTACCTTCAACTCAGGCTCCTCATTCCTGTACCGTCAATGCCATTGCGTCTGACGCGCGGGGGCGCTCGTGTGGTAGACCACAAGTTCTCGTCCTCACTCGCGGTGGCGCTCGTGTGGAGCGCGATCGCCAAGTTCTTGTCCTGACCGTTGGCCGGCTCGTCGTGCTTGTGCCGAGTTCGGCGAACCAGTTCTCGTTCGTACTCTAGACGTACCATTACTGGCTATATTGAATGAAATGGCGCCTTCAACTCGTCGTACTACGCCACGGTCGACGTCATCGAATGGACGTCGCTCGGCTACTCGGGAAAGCAAGGCGTCTCAATTTCTGACACCTTTGGAAATACAACTTTCAACGAGAAGTGCGACGTCTAGGCAGGTACTACGCTCGCATGTTGGCAGTGTTGCACTCACTGCTCCAGCCCCGATATCAAGCTCGCTACTCCAACAAACACAAATTCAAAAGGACATGGCAGGCGTGGAACGACGTTTGATTGATGACTTTGACGAAGCATCCGCGTCATCGGATCCGGTGATGTTCGAGATGCCGAAGAAGCGGCGACCGGAGTTGTGGGATTTTGTTGTCCTGATTGCAAACGATAGTACAAAGCCTCCAGACAAAAAGCTACAGACAACTGATGCAGTGTGTGTTGTCAAGACTGAGTTGACGACGCCTCGCCAAGCGACCGTGTGACGCGGACGCGTCATCAGTGAGGTCGGCGTGACCTTCACTATATGGTACCGCAATCATTCAGGTGATTGCGTATGTATGTTTACGGTAAGTGTACCGTGAGTGTAGGTCGGATCTGATTCAACCCACAAGCGGTCCACGTGTCAGT
>JAADXC010000673.1:0-13784 GCA_023336425.1 Phytopythium cucurbitacearum (nom. inval.) | reverse complement strand
TCACAACGCTCCAAGGTACTGCCGGGAGGACCACTCCTCTCGCTTCGGCACTGTCCGCGCTCCCCGAGAGCTGCTCTCCAGGCGTCTTGGACGCCCTGAGCGTGCTCTCGGATATGGAGCCCCCGCGCACTTCATCACAGGAGATTCCTGAAAACGCAAATTGTGTGCGTTTCAAATGCGATAGAAAAGAGGAAATGTGTTGTCGACCAAGGGTGCGAACTGTGTGGTGTGACTCGTATCTTGGCTCTGGGCAGTAGACGATTTAGCAAGATCTTCGTTTTTGTATAGGCTCAAATATTACCCACCGCGTATTGTCTCGAACGCAGCCTTGCCAGAATGGGTAAGCAACTTGCACCATGTTTTGATCAAAATTGGATCTGATTCCACCGCTATTTGCATGGTTGTCAAAGCCAGTGCAGACATCCGGTTCAATGAAAACACGTAATTGAAAAGTCTAAAATCATTTTCAATTATTGGAATATTGTCTATTTTGTATTATATTAGTGTAAACGCGCGCAAATTCGCTACGGTCGTGGCGCACCCCATACAATTTCCTTCACCATCGAGGGTACACGGTAATGTAACCGGTTTATGCCATGTAAATTACGTGCTGTGACGTGTGAAAAAAGGAACACACTGTTCCCTTTCACTATGGCGTAATTACGGAAATGAGCCGGTTCCGTTGTAGTTTTGTAATTATTATTAAATAATTACAAGGAAAAAGGAACAGTGCGTTCCCTTTTTCACACGTCACAGAACGTAATTTACATGGTATAACCCGGTTACATTACCGTGTATCCTTGTGTTCAGTCACCCGCAGAGTATCACACGAGATAAAAGACATTTCGTCAAGTTATTCTGATTGTTTATGATTTAAATCATATTCAATTTAAATGAAATATGAGTCTTTTTGTTTTGATTTACAATGTACTGACATTGTGTAATTGACCCATTTGCACTCCTGGCCGAACCGCTCACCACCAACCTCGACCATCTTGCATCTCATCCCTTGCTCGACTAACCAAGTGCGCCAGTGCCTCACCATTCTTGAATGGACAGTCTCAAATGACAGAAGGCGCTCGGCCACTATCCATTCGACCGTTGCTGCCGTTCTGTGCAGCAAGCTGTTCAACCGCTGGGATCGCACGATCGCACGATCGCCCGCCGCTGCGACTCGGTCGTGGCTGAAATTGTCTAGTGCGAGCGGCGCTTGAGCAACCTGGGATCCCTCGCTCATAGCGCTGGGATTGTCATGTCAACAATCCGTCGATGGACGCGACCGCCACCAGCAGAGATAGTACGGGCACCACAGCTGGACGCCAGCAACTCGAGCTCAAGGTTCACTCGCCGTTCCAACGCTCTCGACTGAGGTTAGTCGAGCTAACAGCAGGTTAGTATTTGGCTAGTAAACTAATTTAGTCGTGAACCGAACATCGAGACGAAGCGATCGTGCAAGATCCTACCAACGTGCAACAATGCGGCGAACATCGAACTGGTGGGTGTCGTCCCAAGGCCACGAGCCAAGTGCTTCCCGACCTCTACAGCTCGGCTCGATCGCCGCCTCCGTTGTCATTTCCAGTTCTGCCTGCTTCCACCAACTACCACCTTCCCAACCATGGTCAAGACGTTCGCCACCGCTTCGCTCGCGCTCGCCGCTACCGCCGCCGTCGCGTCGGCCGCTTCGATGCGCGCGCAGTCGTCCATGCCGGACGGCACGTGGCCGACCAGCCAGGGCACGGTCGAGTACAGCGAGGTGTACGTGGTTGCGGCCGGCGAGACCTTCGATGGCGGTCTGAAGACCTACCAGCGCTCCGACATCACCTGTGAGGGCCAAGAGGAGAGCGGCACGTCGACTGCTGTGTTCAGCGTCGAGGCCGGCGGCACTCTGAAGAACGTCATCATCGGCGCCAACCAGATGGAGGGCGTGCACTGCGACGACCATGACTGCACGATCGAGAACGTCTGGTGGGACGATGTGTGCGAGGACGCGCTGAGCATCAAGGGCGGTTCGGCGAGCAGTGTTTCGACCGTGACCGGTGGTGGTGCTCGCTCGGCTGACGACAAGGTGATCCAGCACAACGGCTACGGCACGGTCAACGTCGAGGGCTTCTACGCCGAGGACTTTGGCAAGCTCTATCGCTCGTGCGGCACGTGCGGCGAGAAGCAGCGCTTCGTCAACCTCAACAACGTCTATGTCGTGAACCCTGGCAAGAGCATCGTGACGGTCAACCAGAACTACGGTGACGAGGCCACGCTCAGCAACATCCAGATCAGCGCGTCGGACGACAGCTACGACATCTGCGCTTGGTCGCAGGCCAGCGAAGACGGAGAGCCCGAGGAGCTCGGCGCTGGCCCGAGCGACCCGCTGTGCCAGTACTCGGACAGCGACATCACGTACGTCTAAGCTGGCTGCTGTCGGTGTTATGCCAGCCTTCAGCCTCGTTGTTCGAGTTCAATGAGATCTCAATAGTGCCGTTCGATGTGAAGGGAAAATAATACAACAGTAACATGACTCAGTTGGCAACGCACACGTTGCTCGAGATTCCGTTTTGCTGCATCTGTGTTCTTGGTATGGTGCTCATGGAGAGGTAGTTGTTGTTTGAACATGGAGCAATCCTAGCCATCGTTCGAGTCAGTGTCCGTGACTGTATGAGCCAACGACTGAAAATTGAAACTGATGTGGCGATCCAGTACCCACTGCAGAGCCGTTCACTGCACGCTAGCAATCTACTGACACCGCCAACAATGCTTTTCAGGGTCACAGACATTGCTCGGGCACACCATGTCTCATGTCCGCCACCGCTCCGTTGTCAGCGGTCTGTTGGATCGGCAAAGAAACAAAGTGGAGATTTACAGAGTCACGATTTGGTGCACAAACTGACAAAGTCGATGAGTTCCTGCGAACTTGGTTGCGCCAAAACGAAAGTACTCTCTCTTGTTGTACCAAAGTCTTAAGCCCAGCTTCCGCATTGACATCCGTCAACTTGCGTTGCAGTTGAGCAAGCGGCGATGATCCACCTTATTTGACCCACTATCATTGTGTGGACTGCCTGGCACACCACATTCACTCTGCAAAGCTGACTGCTCAGCGAGCAGAGCTGGTTATCAGTTGTCGTCGCGGAAGGAGCAGCTTCAGCATGAGCATCTGCTGTTGTATCCAAACGCCGAAAAGTGGAGAGGTTTTCGTCGATGTGACTGCTGCTGCGGAGACGTCGCCAACACGATTGCGTGGAGTAGCGCATCGTAACTCTGCTGGGCACTGTAGACTGCCTTGTCCTGGCTGCCGAGCATGCGGGAGTAGATCTGCTTCTGGCATCTCTTATTACGTTAGGCACTGAGAATGTCTACTGATATCTCTATGCCACGAATATGTGGTTGTGGTGTGGCTATGTTTTCTCGCAGCGCGTGCGCTACAAGTCTTTCCACCCACTCTTTCTTCAGCTCAGAATCTTCCTCGGAGCGTTCGCGTCTTGGTTTCAGAAGTTAGTCTTGCAACGACTGTTGATAAAGCGCAAGACGTATTCATACGCAGAAGTTGTCTCGCGGGCCACTCGATCCTCGTTTTCGGGAGAATGGCATCGACTTCAAGCACATGGCGAGTCTTCCAGCTTCCTGACAACACTTGATTCTTGTATGAATTCTTCTGATTCTTGAACAGTTGAACGCACAAATGCTTGTTCTTGCGATCTGGAGGGTGACATTCTCAGTGCCCTCCGTAATAAGTCGGCAAGTATCCCCCGGTTAAAGTTTTCTCGATACTTGATCATAACACGACAGTACCAAATCTTTGTGTCCAATTCAAACGGTCGCAATTTATCATTGATCATTCAATTAGGTCCCAATATCTATGGGACAGACGGATGCTCGAAGAGCCAACGTGGCAAAAGCTCCGAGGAAATCTTGAGCACTCGCACCCGAGTCGCCGCCTTCGCCTTCACCGCCACCTCCACCTTCTTCGCCTCCATCCGCGCGCCATGGCCGAGCCGGACGAGCTCTTCACGCTCAAGAATCAGCTGTGGGTGGGCAACTTCCAGAACGCCGTGAGCGAGGGCTCCATGCTTAACCACCTGCGCGAGTCGCTGCGCGTCGAGCGCGACGTGTACGTCTTCCGCGCGCACCTCGGGCTCGGCAACTTCGCCCACGTGCTGCAGGCGATCCCGGACGCGGGTGCGCCGATCGCGCTGAGCGCCGTGAAACTCTGGGCCGCCTACCTGAACGGGCAGGCGGACCGCGAGATCGTGGCGCTGACGCTGACCGAGTGGCTGGCCGACCCGGCGAGCGGCGAGAACCCGCATCTGCTGCTGATCGCCGGCCAGATCTTCGCGCGCGAGGGCAAGCTGTCGGACGCGCTGTCAGCGCTCACGAGGGGCAGCTCGCTCGAGCACATGCTGTACATTGTGCACCTGTACCTGTCGATGGACCGCCTCGACCTGGCGCAGAAGCAGGTGGCCGAGATGCGCCGCATCGAAGAAGACTCGACACTCACGCAGCTCGCGCAGGCGTGGTGCCTGACGGTCCACGGCGGGGAGAAGGCGGACGAGGCGACGCTGCACTTCCAGGAGCTGGCCGACCGCTTCGGGGGCACGCCGCTACTGCTCAACGGCTCGGCGGTGGCGTTCATGGCGCTCAAGAACTTTGTCGAGGCCGAGCGGCTGCTGCTCGAGGCGCTCGCCAAGGACCCGGCGAACGAGGACACGCTCATCAACCTCATCGCCGTGAGCGCGCACCTGAGCAAGCCCACTCAGCAGTTCATCGCGCAGCTCCAGCAGGTCGCGCCGGGCAGCAAGTGGCTCGAGAACTACGTGCTGCTCGACCAGGGCTTCTCCCAGACGGCCGCCACCTTTGCGTGAAGCGGCAGCAGCAAGGGGGGGAACCGCAGCGACATCTACTGCAGTGGTGTTGTTGCAGGTCGACACCTTGGTCCTTTCATGAGATAATGAGCATTTGTAGAGCAGCGGGGGGGATGTTCGATTTACTGATTGTGGGGATATGAGGATGGCCACGTCCTTGAATTGACAGTACCCTCGTGATCTCCTGCCTTCGTCAAGAGCACCACCTGTCACACAAACAGAATCGCCCCTCTATGGCAGCCGTCGCTCTTCCGGCCGACGCTGTCGATCTAGCGCGACAGCTCCTTGTTCATGAACTTTCGCTTGGCGAAGAGCATCCACCACTTGCTCCGCTCGCCGTTCGGGAAGACCTCGTCCACGAGCCGGAACGCGATCGCCTCGCGGAGCTGCTTGAAGTACCCTCGGATCGTCTCTGCGCAACGGAAGCAGCGCTCGTCAGTCGGGTAAACTCCTCCAGCATAATGCCTTCACAGCATATTGTTCACGCACCGGCTTCGCTGGCGCCGTTCGGAGCGCGCACGAGGCCGCCGAGCGGGAAGTTCATGTCCCCCGGGATGGCGAACGTGTCCACTGCCGTCTGCTGCAGGATCCGCGTCGCTACAAGGCACACAAGCAGCACACATGTCGATCAATCTCCTTCTTCACCATCATCATCATCATTTGGAAATGAACCGAGGGAACCCACCATCCGTCTTGCTCGTGCAGCGGTCGAGCTTCTTGAGGCACAGGTGCACAAATAGCGTGCCGTAGACGAGCACGCGGTCGGCGTCGCCCTTGATCTCAAAGTTGGTGAAGAGTACGTTCGCGCGGAAGAGCTGGATGATCTCGTCCACGATGTCGTCCTGGCCGTCGGGAGCAGGCGGCGCCGGGCCGCGCGAGCGCGTCTTGATCGGGAGGATGGCGCAGCCGCACGCCTCCTTCACCTGCAGCTCGTTGAAGCTCGAGTGGTAGGCCGGCATGTCGCCCGCGAATTTAGTGATCTAGTAGTGGGGAGCAGCTTGAACTCGAAGCTTTCGTTCTCTTGCTTGTGCCCAACTTGACGACATGAAGAGGAGGCGTTATTTATGGTGTTTACGAAAGCAACGCGACTGCGCACATTACGGTATTGAAACGTTGGTTATTTGTGGGTACGTACCGGTGCGGAGTGCTGGTCAGAGTGACATGTCGCACGCGCGGCCTGTCAAGGCTCTGTTGTGTGTGCGAGTTACCGCGACATGCGCGCGACCTTTGAAAGCGCATGTGCCGGCTGAATTGCACCTCTGGCTGACACACCTTCAAGTATCTATTTAGTAGATTTATCTTATTTAGAAGGACTTTGAACCCAGGAAGGTCAGCAATCACAGCGAACAGATTCACGCAACATGCCTTTTCGAAGGAACCGCTTGGCAGAATCCAGTCGACAACCGCGCATCCACAGTTGCTCCCACAAACATGCACTCTGAATCCCGACAGTGGAGTAATCGCTCACCTACACATCGTCAAACCGGATATCCACGCCATTACAAATATGTATCGCTCAATTCTCGCTCCAATCCATCAACCCTTCAAGTCACATATGCATACAAAATACATACATCACAGACCGTTCTCGTGGTGTCACCACGAATCAATGCTCGCCCGCCTCCACGCCACTTCCATACTGAACTCCGGTTGAAACTGCGCGGGGCTTCCTCGCCGCCACCACCACGCCCGCCTCCCGCGCCTCCATCAGTTGGCTACCGTCCCATCATCCGGCGCACGCCTCGCGCTTCCCGCCGCCGCACTCGCGAACGCCGCCGCTCCCGGCACAGACCGCGGCCAGCCTCGCCGCTCGTTGTCCTTCGTCTATCGTCGTCCGCCCTCCTCCACCATGGGCGGCGTGTACACTCGCGTGCTGAACGTGGCGTCGCTGCGGCCGGGCGACCACATCTGCATCTGGGACTTCAGTCGCTGGCCGATCGCGTACCAGCACCACGGCATCGTGTGGGCGTCGGGCGGCTCGGCGCCTGACATCCGCGTCTGCCATGTGTGGAGTCCGCTCGAGGGCTTCGCGGAGGCGCAGGCCGACTCGTGCTTCCGCATCTCGACGCTCGAGGAGTTCCTGTCCGAACGCAAGATGATGCACCTGCGGCTGGTCGAATACAACACGTCCGGGTTGCGGGAGGTGCTGTCGAGATGGGGAGAAGTCCACCTGACGAAGGCGGATCTGCCGGAGGTGGTGTTGTCGCGGTGCAAGTTCCTGCTCGGGCTCGGCAAGGGCGACTTCAACATCTTCAAGCAGAACTGCGAGCACGCGGCGCACTGGTGCATGACAGGCGAGCAGTGGTGCAAGCAGACGCTGACCAAGGTCAAGGGCCGCGTGCCGTTCGAGAACCGGCTCGCGAAGGAGGACGTGGACGCGCTCGTGCGCGAGATCGAGGCCATCAAGAAGGTCTCGCAGTCGTTCGTCAACTCGGTGCTGCGGCTCAGCGGCACCAAGGTGTACCTGCGCGTGCGCGGCAACCACTACGTGCGGATCCGGGGCGACGGCGTGCACGTTGAGATGGTCGCGCAGGGCGAGAACCCGGACGAGTGCGGCCGCACGGCGTTCCGGCTCGAGTGCTTCTCCAAGGCGTACAACTGCGTCAAGGTGCGCTTCTACCACGAGGATTCGGGCACGTACATGTTCAGCCGCTCGACCGTGTCGTGCTTCCGCGACTTGCAGATGAAGAAGCCGCTCGCCGTGCGCGGCTCGTCGGGACTCACGTACGAGTACTCGTCGCTGGGCAACCTCAAGAGCATGAACCAGCACCGCCGGTACGTCGGCGTGCGCGAGGACAACCTGCTGCTGGACGTGAGCATGCGCGGAGACGCCGCGCGCTTCGAGTTCGTGGCGTGCGAGGACACACTGCGCGACACTGTCAACCCGCCGGACATTGACAAGGTCGCGCGCGCGTACAACCACGAAAAGTCGATCCAGAACACCGAGTCGCGCAGTTTGCGCGACTTCGAGATGGCCGGGCTCGTCAAGCCGTCCCCGACCGCGCGCCTGAGCACGAGCATCCTCGCGACGCCGATCGCGGAGCACGGGACTGCTGTCGGAGCCTAGCCGCTCTGCAACTCGTCACCCCTGTGTCCAGTGCCGACTCTCACAGCTCTGGCGTGTGGCCTCCGACACCCCTCGGGCGTCCGTCGCCCTGAACCATATGAACGAAGGCTTCCGTCACGAGCAAGAAGCGATCGAGTCGCAGAGCGATGTCTCACGACCAGCCAGCGAGGCCGCGCGCGCCACGCCCTCCTTGCCAATTTGCGTTGTGCGTTCGACCAATTTTGCTCGACCTGGCCGTCGACTCCCGGCTCACCCCGTTGGGCGGCACGGACCGCGTAGATTATCATTTATCGCTTCAACGTTGAAGCAGCGCGAGATATCGACGCGTACCCTCCTCCATTATCGCGAGGAGAATTGACAGCACCATCATCGCGAGGGTTTATTTTTGTTTGTCGCCTACGAAACCTGCCTCGCCGTCCTTCTCATATCACCATCCCCGTCCTTTTGCCGCCGCACTCGACGATGGGCGGCGTGTACACGCGCATCGGCGACGTGAGCGCGCTGCGGCCTGGCGACCACGTGTGCATCTGGGATCGCACTCGCTGGCCGATCACGTACCAGCACCACGGCATCGTGTGGGCGTCCGGCGCCTCGGCCATCGACATTCGAGTCTGTCACGTGTGGAGTCCGCTCGAGAGCTATGCGGAGGCGCAGGCCGACTCGTGCTTCCGCATCTCATCGCTCGAGGAGTTCCTCTACAAGCGCGACCCGAAGTACCTGCGGCTCGTCGAGTACCACACGTCTAGCACGCGGGACGCGCTCGCGAAGTGGGGCGAGGTGCACCGCGGGAAGGCGGATCTTCCCGAGGTGGTGCTCGCTCGGTGCAAGTTCCTGCTCGGTCTTGGGCGAGGGGACTTCAACATCGTGACGCAGAACTGCGAGCACGCCGCGCACTGGTGCAAGACGGGCCACCAGTGGTCCAAGCAGGTCTTGACGCGCGCCCACGGTCGCGTGCCATTCGAGAGGCGGCTCGCGAAGGAGGACGTGGACGCCATGGAGCGCGAGATTGAGGCGATCAAGGAGGTCTCGCGCTCGGTCGTCAACTCGGTGCTGAACCTGAGCGGCTCGAGCGTGTACTTGCGCGTGCAGGGCAGCCGGTATCTGTACATCCAGAGCGATGGAGTCCACGTGGGCGTGGTCTCGGGCGGCAGCGACCCGGATCGCTGCGGTCGCACGGCGTTCCGGCTCGAGTGCTACACGAAAGGCTACAACTGCATCAAGGTCAGCTTCTTTCACGAGGAGTCGGGCACGTACATGTTCAGCCGCTCGACCATGTCGTGCTTCCGCGACATCCGCATGAAGACGGCCAACTGCCTCCGCGGCTCGTCCGGGCTCAAGTGGGAGTACTCGTCCACCGGCCACCTCAACAGTATGAACCAGCACCGGCGGTACCTCGGCGTGCGCGATGACGGGCTGCTCGTGGACGTCGGCTCGCGCTGCGACGCCGCCTACTTTGAATTTATGCCGTGCACGTACGTTGCCTCGCCCGACTCGTCGTACGTGCCGCCCGATATAAACAAGACGGCGCGGGCGTACAACCACGGGAAGAGCGTGGACGAGACCCAGTCGCGCAGCATGTGCGAGTTCGAGGAGCAGGTACGCACGGCCGAGCTCACGGCCTCTCTATGACCTGTCCGGTTCAAAGCAGGGGACAGGCTTCAACGAGGTCAACTTTAAGGGCCACTAATGAAGGCGTCACTCTCGACTAGCGAAAGTAGCATCAGTGCGACCGAGCTCTGAACTTTTGGGCGAGCTGGTTGCGTTGCGTTGCGTTGCTCCATGCTCAGTTCGATGCGTGTGTGGGAACGCTGGCTGGCAGCCGCTGCACTCGCAAGCAGCCGTGTCGTCCTGTCGTCGGCTTGCGAGTGGTGATTCCAATGCGGTGTGTGTGCCCTGTCTAGTGCCGCGAGGTGGCCGCTTCAGTCAACGCTAGTGTCCAGTCACGGAGGCGACAGGCGGGACTCTGCTAGCGATGAGGCGAGCGAAGAGAGCTCGCCGACGTCGCCTCGGCCGCGACCACGCGGTACGGAAAGGCCCCGCGCACGGTTCGTCTGCTGTCGCCCGGTCGTGATGGTCGAATCTGGCTCACGACGATTTGCACGCAAAGTTAGCTAAAGCATAGCGATTTACCATTGGACTGTCGGTGCATGCGAGCGAACCGCCGCCGATCCAGGTCATCTTGGTGGCGGCGCTTGTGAGCTACGTGGAGCGTGAACCCTGCGGCTCTGTTCTGCGACGCGAAGGAATTTCTTCATGTCGTCATCACGGCGGCGTGGCCGCTGCCCATTTCTGTCCCACAATGCTTGAGGTTGCGAGTTTCAACTTGAAGCCATGCAATCGATACGGCCCTGCGATTCGCCAAAACTGTGATTTGGACTCAACCATTGGTTAAAAATATCTGGCCCAGCGTGAGTTATTTCCTCCTCCTCGCAGAGGAACAAGCGCTGAACGGCGCATGGCTGAGGCTCACTTGCCGTTCTGCCGCCTGCCCCGCGCGTCCGCCCGCCACGCAGCGGAAGCGATCTTTAGCGCGTGTTGCCGCCGCCCACTTCTCGACTTATTGCCAGCGACCGCAAGCGGAGCACCCAGCCGTCAGTGGTGTCACCCACCACCGTGGCCCACTTTAAATAGACCCATCTGGCCGCTCCCACTTTTCAACCTCCTCGTGCCTGCCTGCCCGCTGCTTCAGCGAGCCGGTGCAGTAGCGAACAAGCCGGCCAACGCGCACCGCCGGCGGCGATGAACGTCATCTACTCGGTCAAGGACTACGTGACGAACGTGTTCGAGCTGCACCAGGGTGCCGACTCTGGCGCCATCGACGTGGTCGCCGTCCAGCACGACGACGGCGCGCTGCACTGCTCGCCGTTCCACGTGCATTTCGGGAAACACAAGGTGCGGAGCTTTCTCTCGCTTTCACGCGTGTACCTACAGTAGATGTGGTGGCTGACAGCGGTGATGCAGCTCAAAGGCGCGCAGGTGGACAAGCGCGTGACGCTCGAGGTGAATGGCGCTCCCGTGCACGGCGTCCGCATGAAGGTGAGAGCGCGCTGAAGTGTAAAGGTGTGTTTTGATCGGATGCGCTAACAGGCGAGTGCTGTGTTTAGTTGGGTGCAGCGGGAGAGGCATTCTTCGTCGCAGAAGTGCATGAGCCGGTGGAGGAGGTCGAGTACCGCACGTCGCCGCTCGCGAGTCCCGTCCAGCACGGCGGCAAGAACCGCGACAGTGTCGGAGGGTTCGACGAGGAGACTCTATCGTCGCTGGATCTAACCAATGGCGACGGACGAGACCATGAGGCCACAATTAAAGCACAATCATCTGTGAAGGCAAGCGATGAAGCGACGCTGAGACCAGACACTTCCAAGACAGCACAATCGACGCTCGAGTGGCACGACTCGTACAGGTACTACCGAGACCAGTTGGACTTGATGTGGGGTGTTTTCACGGTCGATTGACTTGTGAATATTGGATCCAGACTCGAACGAGCGCCGTTTGAGAAGCCCAGCGATGCTGTGAGCGACCGACTAACGTGGGGATGGGGTGCGCTACCAACCATGCGCTCGACAGTCGTAGACGACGAGGCAGAGGCAGAGACGGAGGTTGTCGCCACCGACAATGAGACGGATGAGCATGGAGATGCTTTGTCGCTGCCTGAAGACGAGCGGCTGCAGCTGGACGACGACGAGCACGAGCTCCCCATGATGATCAAGAGTAACTCGATATACTTTGATGCCGTCGAGGCCGAGGCGTCGAGCAACTCACTGATCGACTTGGATCCTGCGAGCTTGGAATCGAACGCGCCGTGCATCTCGCTTTGCGGCCATCTGATTGGTAAATCTTCGTCACGAGACGAAGCCGCGGCGATATTCGCTGCCAACATGGTGTCGTTTGAAGCGTTCCGGGCAAATCCAACCTCCGTGCTTACGGATCCGAATCTGATGGTTCTGATCAACGGCCAGCTCTCCCCATTTACTCTGGAGGCACAGGCAGCTCTCATGGCGCGCGTTTTGTTCCCGTACTCTCCTTCACTGTCTCCCATTCCGACAAGGAAGGTATATGTCCCCGTGCAAGTCCCTGCTGATGAAGTCGCAGTCGACACAATGGAGCGAGATCTACCACGGAAGGAGGGAGAGCGAGGGTTGACAACTTCGCCTGGGCCTGCGCATATCCTCACCAAGGAAGCGGTGGAACGACACTTGAACTCCAGTTGCCCTCGGTCGTCTTCGACATCTCTATTGACCGCGTTGGATCCTGTCGACGAAGCCAGCAGCGAGAGCGGCTCGTCCACCGAAGACACGGGCAGCTACTCGGGCGAAGTGTACTACCGCAAGAGTCTCCGGCCGTCCCAAGTCGACCTGCTGTCCATGAACCTTCGTGCCGGCATGAACAACATCTCGTTTGTCGTCAAGTCATCCACTGACGACGACGTCGAGGTGGCTCGCATCGACTCGAAGCTGTACCTGTGGCCAGCGTCGGCCAAGATCGTGATTGCTCAGATCGACGGCGCCATCTCGCGGACGTCTAGCGGCGGCATGTTCAAGCGCCGCGACTCGTCCCTGCTGCACGATGGAGCGCAGGCGTTCTACTCCAAGCTGGCGCGGAACGGCTACCACATTGTGTATCTGACGTGCCACGGTCTGTCGCAAGCGGAGCTGATTCACGCGATGCTCTCGACGCCGACCTCGCCTTCGACTTCGACGGCATCCTTCTCTCTCCCGCACGGTCCCGTGCTGCTTTCACCGGACCGACTGCTCGAGACGGCGAGCAACGAGATGATCGACGCTCACGAGTTCAAGGCTGCGGCCCTCGACGCCATCCGCTCGTTGTTCCCGCCGGACGTGAACGCCTTTTATGCCGCGTTTGGCAAGACAGCTGCCGATGGCGCTCGATTCGTGGACGCCGGAGTGTTCCCGGCCAAGGTGTTCCTGGTTGACGAAGAGAACGGCCGGTTGCGGCACCGGTCGCTGCTGGGGTTCCACGAGTCGTACGCCAGCCTGCGAAACAGGGCCGACACCATGTTCCCGCCCATTTATTCGCCGCTCGCACCGCTGCTCTCGCCGTTGTCTCCACCAGGATCGACATCTTCGAGATCGTCGTTCTCGTCCTCTCCTGACCGCCGCAGGTCGTCGGCTGCCTCGAAATCTGCTGTGGGGTCTGAGGATCTCGTCTCGGAGGCGGTGGCTGCTCATGTTCGCTCGCGCTCGCTCGTCGACGACGCCTACAACGACGTCAATTTTTGGCGGATCAAGCCTGGCATGGTCTAATGCATGAATGACTTATTATTTGCGATAATCCTAGTAATACCGATCCATCGTTCTCTCCGAGTTGAGTCGCCCAAGAGTACATTGACGAGGTTCTTGGCTGTGTTGATGTCCTGGTCAACCGTCTTCCCATCCCTTCTTTCCAGCGTTAGACTGCGCAATGACTTGTGCACTTCAAGACCATAACTCTCGCTCATCCACCTTGTTCTTTGCAACACTGCTTGACCATTTTCTTCATAAAGAAGACATCTAGAGTTTTGGTTCTTTGTCTTTCGAGTCTTGACGTCGTGCTGCGCTTTCTTCAAGGTGGCGAAGTTCACCTTGCTCATCAACGATTTTATTAGGCGGGGCACTGACAATGTCCACTTTCTCTTTTTTTGAAAATGTATAGTCCCCTTTCTCTTTTTTTGAAAATGTATAGAGTCTCACTCCCTCGTTTCGACCATGGGGCGCAAGCGCAAGAAAGGCGACTATCCGGACGACTGGGATGTCGTAGAAGAGACCCAGGATCCGGACCAGCTCCCGCCTCCGTTTGAGACAGTGGCCGAGACGCAAGATCCCGATGCTTCGTTCCCGCCGTTCGAGACGGTGGCCGAGACGCAGGACCCT
>JAADXC010000672.1:0-13800 GCA_023336425.1 Phytopythium cucurbitacearum (nom. inval.) | reverse complement strand
CCAACCCCATGCTTATCTTTCGATCAACCAGCGGTGGCAGTGGTGGTGGTGGCTACACGAGGTACAAGTCGGCGGGGAGACGCACGAAGGATACGCGGACGGCACCAGGAAGCTATGCGTCTCGAGAGGCACCTAGGTGTCGGGAGGTCGGGCTGAGCGGGAACGGTGGCGCGTGGAGACGTCCGAGGTCGAGCGACGGCGACACTCGCTTTCCCTTACTGATGACTCTTGTCGGCGTTCCCAATCCGGAGAAGCAGAGCCATCCAAGCGTAAAATCACCCGGATACCGTTTTCGACAGTTCAGACATGCCGGCAAAGATATGGGTGCGCATTTTTGCCTGTCCACCTCAGGATGATATAATACCTAGGTTTACTTCTGTATACCTCTTCTAAACCTTAGCTTTGCGCATAAGATACATCCTTATGAACGTGATATTGAAACACTCGACAAACTCGACTCATGCTCGACCCGCGAGGTCGTGCGCATGAGCGCGGCGTTCACGTCGCGGATGGCATTGGCGAAGTTTTCGAGCTGATGATGTCCTTGAGCAGCCATTGCGATTGTGAAAAGCAAGCCGGATGTCTCGGTCTACGAGCTGCGCAGGATGCATTGCACGATGACGCAATGCGGTGACAGCGGAGATCCCGTAATCAAAGAAGTGAGTATGGATGATTTGTTTATGAACTATAGCGCAGTAAGCTGCCCTGTCAGCGGTCGAATGAAGTCACATATTTGCCAAACATTTTCACACGGACTGGCCGAGGTATCAGGAATATGAGCGTCAACCAGACGGCCAGACGCAAATGCAAGGGCGGTGTGGTCCAGAACGTGAATGTGCACAAGATATGCAAGCAATAGTGGAGAAGACTACTTATGTGTATTGCTGGCTAGAATGCTCTGACGATGGTCTCTCGGAGAACCGAGGATCTCAGCTACACCTCGAACGTCTCGAGTGCCGGAGTCGCGGGGAGGAACTGGGGTACCGCCAAGATCGTGCCGCCATTCGGCTGGAGCTCGGCAAACCGCATGAGCGAGCACGTTCGGTGGTCGGTTGCGTGGAGAATCAGTGGGCTGCGTTGCGCCTTGAGCACGTCGTTGAGAATGCTGACGACCCAGTCACGCCCGGAGACTGGATACACTTCCTGCTGCCAGTCGCGCCGCGCGTAAATGCGAAACATCGGTGCACGGTCTTCTTCACCATCCTCGACAACATAGATCGTCCGGACGAGCAGCGTTGCCAGCGCAGGCAGCACGCCAAACGCTCCACCGTCTCGGCGTCGACTAATGAGCTCGTCGCCGAGGTCGAACGACCACTCAAAGCGATGGATGGTGCTGAGCCGAAGCACAGCCAGTGCAGCTGCTGAAGTCCACGATTCGATGTGGAGAATATCGTGGAAGGCTCGCAGCAGCAGGTTCTTGCGTGCCTCCATTCTCCACGTCTCGCCGTGGTCGGCCAAGATGATCTCCACTCGGAGGTGGTACACGAGCTGTCCGATCGTCGTGCTCGGTGGTGCGCGAAAGCTTGACGGGCGGCTCCGTGACCATCGCCAAGCTGCTTCGCCGTCCACTGGTGAGGAAGGCGCCGGTGGCAACAGCGCCGTTGCCATTGGCTGGATAGCTTCAGCGCGATATGTGGCTATGGCGTCGTGACCATCTACACCCGAAATCTCCATCGTCATTGTGAACCGATCACACTGGTTCTGGTCGTCGCAGCCCATGTTGATCACCGCAGCGATCGCTGTCCTCCACAGTTCGCAGCTCTCGCCAGTAGGCGCGCGGAGTCGCAGCAGCCTCGAGCTTGGACCGTAGCAGATAGCGAACGTGTGAGTCAGTCTGTCCTGGACTGTTGCTGGCAGCACGCGCACTGGCGCCACCCGATTGTCAAGCGGGATCAGCACTCGTCCAACGTGCACGTCGCGGCGCTCGATGCTCAGCACTGGCTGCAGAGAGTGGCTGCCGTCTGCCAAGCACTGCGGCACATACGCCAATATGACGGGCGTCTTGTGCCTGCGGATCGCACCGTTCTCAACAGCAGCCCACTCGCACACGTTGCAAATGTAGATGACGTACCAGACGAGCATAAAGCACCGCGTCTTGAGCACCTGTCGGAGTACAATGCGGAGATCTGTCATGCTTCCTCGCCTCGTTCCAAGGCGGTGAACTCTGCCTGGAGAATGTTTTTGTCTCATTTCAAGCCAATGAACTCCGACTGGAAGCTGGCTTTGCCTCGAATAAGGTCAAAGTGCATTTTCTCTTCAACAACAGTCGGATGGCCAGCCACTGATCGACGACAACAAACCAGCACATGGAGATGGAAAACGAAGCTACTTGCTCAGAGGAACGACTGATACAATCAAAGATGTTGTTGTCTGATCATCATCCCATCCACACGCAGTATGTATAAATCTGAATCTCAATCGCTCTGATCCGATCCATCAATGCTTTGCGAACCAAAACACTGCGGCCGCTACGCCAGTGACAGTTGAGCCCACGGTGATCACCCACAGCAATGCAACGCGCGACTTGCCGCCACGCTCGTACCGCCACGGAGTCATCTTGGTGTACAACACGACAGGGAAGACGACGCAGAGCAGCAGACAGCAGGTGGCTCCCACGAGACCAAACACGACCTGAAGACCGGGTACGCACATGGCAACGAGCATCTGCGAGAGCAGCAGCACGGTCGTGGCCCCCAGTCGCGTGGATGTAGCGATCTCCTCCAGGTTGGACGTGAAGAACAGCTCCTCGAGCACACCACGCAGTGGGCGAAAGAGCAGCGGGAACGACAGCACGACGGTCAGGAACACGGCCACAAGCGGCACTTGCATCACCGGGTCGTGCTCGAGGCTGAGCAAGATGTTGCCGCGCACTTGGTCTCCATACAAATGGCTCGCGGTCGCGCCGAAAGCCACATACAGCACGACGCAGAACGAGGTGATCGTCACGATGGAGCGGGTCATCTTCCGACGAGTTTTCTTGAGCGGCTCGGCGAAGTTGCCGCGCAGTTCCACGAACAGCGGCACGAGGTTCAAGTGCATCATGAACGTGTACATCAAGATCGAGACGGCTTGAGTCAGGCGGGATAGAGGGGAGCCGATAATTTGAACAACCACCGGTGCTCCATCCATCTCAGGGTCATTTGGCGCCGGCGTCGTCGCGTTGACCGGCGAGTCGCTAGGATGCAGCGCCACGAACGAGCGGTAGATGACGGCCGAGAGCAGGTATAGCGAGAACGCGAAGCCTAAATAGCTCGACACGCGGAGTCCAGAGAGGTTCTTCATGAGGCACAGCGGGAACACCACGAGCACGAACGTGGCCCACAGCAGGTACCCTCCGAGCTCGCCCGCGACGTCGTCAGGGACCGGCTGACCCGCAGTCGACAGCCGCTTGTAGCCCGCGTCGACAAGGAACGGCGCAATGTCCCCCACGATGCGGATGCTGCCGACACAACTGCCATAGATACCGACAGCCGTGACGATAGACACGACGTAGCCGAACGGTTTACCGCCCGCGACGATCGCGATGGTCTGGAAGGACGCGAACTTGCGGCCCGAGCCAATGTGCGACGCCGCCTCTTCCTTGGCCGCCAGGTGCACGTGCGTCTGCAGCAGCGCGTTGGCTGTGGTTGCCATGACAGCGCCAACCAGCACAATCGTCAGTACCGCCTGCCAGGCCGGCACGAGCCGGAACGTGTACGGAACCGCCAGCATCCCGGCTCCCACGGTCGAAAGCAGCAGCGTCAGGAACACGTGCAGCGAGCGGTAGTCGTCGCGCTTGTCGTACGCGAACGGCAGGCGGTGCGGCCGCGGCGACGGGATCGGCGACGACGTGAACAGCGTCGGGAAGCCCGTCTCGAAGGGCGAGCGCGGCGGCGGCGTGCTCGCGACGCTGGCGCTAGCGCTGCCGTAGCTCGCGCGCTGCTGGCGGGACGAGCCGCTGCGGCCGGTCAGCAGCGGGCTGGTCTCTGGTGCGAGCAGCATCTCGTGCGAAATAGACAACTCGGATAATGGGAGGGAGGCGGTGCGGTGCCATCCATCCAGCGTGTGACGACGACGACCTCTCAGGGTGCCAGACTTCGATCTTTCAAAGGGTGCGTGGGCGGATCGCAGAGCTCGAAATAATAGATTTCAGAAGACCCAGAATAAGCTGGATTGGGGGAAATAAGGTTCGCGAAAGGACGCACCACTTCAAGATCCGCGGCTCCGACTCAGCTCTGAGCGGATCAGATATCGCCACCACCGCGAACCTGCTGCGAACTTTCTGTGTGATCGTGCAAATGAAGCCATGTGCCGCTGAATGATGGTCGCGTGTGTCATCAACTTCAAAGTGTTGAGGTTCCGGCAGTCGAGTTCATTTGGCGATTTGCGCGCAGAGCAGCAGAAACCCCCCGTCCAGCATGGCAGCAACAGCCCCCGGATCTCCATGGCAGATCGTCACGTCCCCCAATACGATCAAAGTAGTCAACACGCACCCGCGGCGAGCGATGACGATGCAGGAGATCATGGATGAGGAGCTGGCGATCCAGCTACAACGGCAGCTGCAAGCCGCTGATATCGAGGACAAGGCACCGGCGGATAAAGGAGGAGACTGGAGCGCGTTCGGCGAGCCGGCCGTGGTTTTCCGTACCTCGCCGCGGAAGTTGCTCAGCGCTGACGACTACGACGTTCGCGACGATGACGACCAAGACGACCTCTACGATTCGGACGAAGAGTACATCGCCCGTTCGCAGGGCCGGAACGTGACAGGGACCGTGGCACCGACGACGGCCCTGCGCGAGACCCTGCGGCGACAGGCTAAGGAGGAGAACCACAAGCGCGAGCCACCCAACGTCGACCTCGGCAAGTACGCTCGGCGCGACCGAACGTTCGACGAGCGCACGCAGCTGATGCTCCAGAAGCTGATCAGCACCGACAAGATCCGCGTCGTGCAGGAGCGTGTCCATGCCGGGCGAGAGGCCAATGTGTACCACGCCATCGGCTACGCCGACGCAGATGCTGAGCGGGAGCGCAGTCTGGCGCTCAAGATCTTCAAGACGGCGCGATCGGACTTCACCAAGGTGAACGAGTGCGACCCGACTGGGCGGCGCTACGATGTGCGATTCGTCAAGAAGAGCATGCGTCGGCAGCTCAAGCTGTGGGCCGAGAAGGAGTACAAGCACTTGTGCCGCGCGACACAAGCTGGCGTGCGAGCCCCGCAACCATACCTGCTGCAAGAGCACATCATCCTCATGGAGTTCGTTGGGTCGGAGGACGGCGTCGCTGCGCCGCAGATCCGGAACGTCGAACTGAACCGCAGCCAGCTCGCAGACGCGTATAGGTCTGTTCTCCGCTCCATGCGGCAGCTCTACCAAGTCGCGCGACTCGTGCACGGCAAGCTGAACGAGTGCACCATACTGTACCATAATGACCAAGTCTACTTGAACGACTTCGGCCACGCGATCGAGAGATCCAACCCTGAGCATGAGGAAGCGCTCGACCGGGATTTGGAGAGCGTCCACGACTTCTTCCTGCGACGGGGTTTGCACACTGCGAACCCCGGCGAAGGAACGAGGCGCCAGTTGCGCCGAGCGGCGGACACCGCGCCGGGGATGCTGACGTTCGATGGTGCGAAGCAGTTCGTGGTCACCGAGTCGCTCGAGGGCATCCTGCGCGGCTACCCGGCCATGAAGGCGTTCGTGATGTGAGCTTTCCACCACTTTTGAGTGTTTTATCAATACACAATTCAATTTTGTGCTATTTCTTGCATTAGATACTGTTTTAGCGTTGTTCTATTGAATTGGGATATGAGTAACTTCAAGATCCATTCCTGCGCAAATGGCGAGCGCAGCGGCCGCCGCGTTCGGCGCGCGCTTCCGACGCGGGAAGGAGGCGCCGAAGGCGGAGCCGCGCGTGGGAGAGATCCTGAGCGACAGCTCCGAAGAGTCCGTCGTCGAGACGGGGCCCCGACGGCGCGCGGACGAGAGCAAGTCGTCGGAATCGCACAGCAGCGGTCCGAGATCGGGGAAGAAAGCGCCGGGGTCCGTTCTGCGCGGGAAGCAGGTGAAGCGCAGCGGCAGCCGCAAATGGTACAGCGACTCGGAGAGCGACGAAGAGGGCGAATTCGAGAAGGTGAACGTGGCGGCGTCCGTGGCGAGCCGGACTCACGAGCAAGCCAGACAGCCGGCAGACGACCAGGCCAAAACCTCCAGCTCGAATCAACCGGAGGAAGATGAAGCCGCGGATGCAGTGAACGACAGCTCTGCCAGCACATCAGAGCCTCCACTGGTCGATCAACCAGCTGTGAAAGAACCGCCGCCGAAGCTCAAGCGATTGACGGACTTTGCGCCGCAAAGCGGGAACGAGTCGGACGCCAGCGGCAGCGGCATTTTGTCGCCCTTGTCCGACTCGGAGCCGTCTCGCGGCGCTGGGAAAAAGCAGACAAGTTTCCAGAAACTGATGGCCAAGACCAAGACGCTCTCCCCGTTCGGAGCGCGCAATCGCGGGTTCGATCACGATTCCCCCACTCCGACATCAGTCCGGACGCCTTCCACCGTCACACACGACGAAAGCAAGAGCGCGAGTCTGTCTGAAGACGTGAGCGAAGAAGCAGAGCAGCCAGGCAGTCAAGAGCCACCGGCCACAGCTCGACGAGCGTCCAATCTTCAGGTGACGACGAATCTGAGCCAGGGTACTCCTCCAATCGCCAATCTCTCTCCGCCTGATGAGCGCGCCACCGAGTCGACGGCACAGATGCTGCAAGACAGTAGGCACAGCGGGTCAACTCCTGAGTCGATGTACGCGTCGGTCCCGATCATTAATCGTCGCACGAGTCGCTTGAAGCAGTCGCCATCGCACTCGGAGCACGGCAACACTCCGCGCAGTCTGGAAGCCCAGTTGTCGAACGAAGCCGTAATCCGACGCACGCCCAGCTACGAGACGCCAGAGTCGCTCAGCCCTGGACAGCGCAAACAGCCTGGTGCATTTGCTGGCCAGCCAGGGAGTGGCATCTTGCTCGAAGGCTGGCTGCGGCAAAAGCAGCGCCGCGGGATGAAAGGCATGAAGAAGTGGAACTCGCGCTACTTTGTGCTGTACGCCAAGACGAACGAGGTGCGGTACTACGCCGATGTGGTGCCGTCAGCGTGGGGGCCGATTCCGCTTGGCGAGATCGGCTCCATCTCGCTCCGGCTGATCCAGAAGATCAGCAAGCCGAGCCATCCCAAGTACAAGGGCTGTCGCTTCGACATTACGTGTCGTAATGCGTGGGGTACGCACTACGCTGACGATTACGTGTCGTCGGAGGACGACAACGACGAAGACTCGGGCAACGCCAAGCCTCCGGACAAGAGCAACACGCCCAAGTCTTCGCGCAACTACAGTCTGATCGCCGACTCGCCGCAAGTCGCCGTCACCTGGGTCAACATGCTTGATTCGCTGCTGGTGCGCAGCGCCAACAGTCCGCGGCCCGACGTTGCCGGTCGTCCGAGTGCATTATCTGTTGGTGGCGCATCCAGCTCCAGCAAGCTGAAGAAGATGTCGGCATCGAAACTCCCGATACGTCGACGATCAAGCGCGTTGCTGACCGATACGTATGTGCTCTGTGGTCCGAACGACGCGGTCCCCAAAGCCGTGACGTACTCCATCCACTACATCTTCAACTCGACGCCGGGCGTCGAGACTGAACGCTTTTACGAAATGGAAGCGGATCCAGCGAAGCTCCGGGTATGTCGCGAACTCGTCCGCCTCATTCAACGACGCATTACTGACACGTTCGCTTTTGTATCACAGAATGCATTGGCTTTCCTGAACCGCTACGCAGAGGACGGCGTCACCCAAAAGCCAAGCAAGGACGAACTGGAGGCCGTGTTGGACCCCGTGACGGCTGGCGCAGTCGTCAAGACGTGGCTCAAACAGTTGGAGGGTCCTGTCGTCCCGTTCGAAATGTACGCCGACTTTCGCGCGCTTGCAGCTGAGGCCACGCTCGAATCGTTCGACCTCAAGCGGAATCTCAAGGCGCTGCTTGACATGCTGCCCAAGAAGAACCGGTTCGTTCCATTCCTGTCTCGCAATTGTGCCATGGACTCTTGGTCGTGGACTCACTGAGTTTTGGTTGTACTAGCGCGATGCTGGCGTGCCTGCTCTTCCACTTGAACGACGTCAATGCCTACGCGTCGACGAACCTCATGGACGCGGCGCTGCTTGCCAAGCTGTTCGCCGAGTTTGTACTCCGCCCGCGACCAGAGATGAGCACGTCGGTAGTCCCTGAATCCGAGCGTGCTGAGACGCAGGCGCTCGTGCAGGAACTTATCGCGCACGTCGAGTCGTTCATCGACGAGGCCGAGGTCGAGACTGCGCCGTGACGCTCATTGTTGCAAAATGCTCATGTACTCTGTCTATTATCTGCCGCCTACAAAGCTCTCGATAACACCTTCATGTACACCAAGTGTTTGCCTGGCACCAGCACCATGCCGAGCGCGCGGCCGCCCATGGGTCGCCCCGTGCCAGTCGCAAAGCGGGCTTCTTCCTCGGCTTCTTCCGCGCGAACCTGCTCCTCCGACCGCTTGTCCTTGCCCTTCCCGACCGGCGCTCTAGCGCGCAGCGGAGGGTACTCGCGCGCGTCCTTGAGGATCACGTTCTGATGCTTGTCGAAGCAGTGGAAGCGACCGAGAACGATGCGGCCGTCCGAGATCTTGACGCGCACCGAGGCGCCGAGCAGCTTCATCACCTCCTGCGTCGCGTCGCCGACCGTCACGGCCGCCGCCGAGTTGCCGGACCCCGCCTGTGCGACCTGCTCTTGTGTGAACGCGTCGGATCCGTCGCTCGCCGGGCGTAGCGCCACCTGTGGCTTGCCATTCAGCGAGAGCACCGCTGCCGCCATGCTGGTCGTCGAGGTGGATGGCGAAGCTGATCGAGTGTCCGATAACAGTGACGTGCGGCGCTCTATTTAGATGACATATTGTGCAATTTTGTCTTAAATTTTGGAGCTCTAAACGTCTGGTTTAGATTAAAACTGACCGTTGGGAATTTAAAACAGACCTCTCGACACTCATCAACACCAAAACTGATTTTGCTGCTGGTGGTTGGCGTGCACAGCGAGGGAGACAGTGAAATTTTGCACGGGTGATCCGGGTGATTCGTAAGCTACTCGGTGCACATTACACGGATGACGATGCGTTCCAACTGACTTTGAACACATCATGCCTCAATCTACTCGCTCACGCTCACATTCTCCATTCCACCATAACCTCCATTCTTATTCTCTTTTTCCACCACGAGTGGCAAACGCAAGAAGAAGACAGACCCACGTGGCAAGGAGAACACCAGGCGTCAGCGACCAGTCGTCCGCGACCAGACACAGAGCGAAACGCAAATACTGAATGCTGTTGTGATGTGGAGTGTTTGCTCAAGTTGTTTTGTACCGAGCGAGCGAGCGCGTTGCCATGGGAGAGTGTACTGAAGAAGAACACGAACGCGGCAGTGGCGGAGGCATGCGTTCTCGCGAACCTAGGTGTCTCAACCTATTCTGATTTGGGATGATGGTCTCTGCTGCAAATGTCTAGCAGTCGAGTGCATCAGTTTAAGCGCTAAATGAGATATTGTTCACATAAGACCTACAGCAGTCCTGCATCGTGTCGTTCTGTGCCCTCGGATTGCTAGAAGACAGCTGGCTGATTCTCCAGCATTCTCACTCCTATTCGGAGAGGTGACATTGATACCTTTGGTGAGGGGAGCATTCTCACTCCTATTCGGAGAGGTGACATTGATACCTTTGGTGAGGGGAGCATTCTCACTGCCCAGGAAGCAGACTTTAGTGACTTACAGCAACTCCACCTCTCCACAGAAAACATACATCATTAAATGGCCCAATAAGTCACTGCGGGCGAGTGGAAGACGACTTGCATGATGCAGATAGGAACGGGAATAACACTTCACGGCTTTATCACCTAGAGTCTGCGCGAGTGGTGGGCGGTTCTCAGGCGCCGAGCTCTAGCTAGCAACCCGCCACGATGTGTCCAGCGATTGCAAACGCTGCGAGACAGATCGAGATGAACGGTATTGGCGAGAACACAACACCAACGACGATTTTGTGTACGGATCCCCATATAACTTGTTCGCCTGTCCTGCTCCGCGACACACACATTGGCTCAATTATCGATCGATCGAATGGGCAGTAGCTTCTTTCAATATGGAACTCTCGGCAGAGACAGATCACAGCGTGCTCATTTCGACTATTTTCGGGCGAAGCTCACTAGAACTTATTCAAAACGTGGCGCTCATGGCGGTGCTTGGCAATGATTGCTCGGGTTTACGGCCGCAGGACGGAGCGACAATTTTGACTCGGAGGTGGACGCCAAACTATCTGCACGGAGCCAGTCCATCCCGAAGTTTCGCTCCAGCAAATCACTCACGGATCTCATTCGATTGCTCCTGGTTATCACCGATCCGTTCAATCCCACCTTGGCCATCACCACATCGCGTCACTACTAGCTCAAGGCTGGCTCTCGACAACCCAAGACTCGCGCCAGTTCCACCCACGCCGCTACGTAATAGACACGGAATTAAACCATCAATCACCTACCCCGCGTCTAATTCGAGTCTCCAACTTCCTTTCCGCCCGCCCCATCTAAATCAGAACCCTATTCAGCAACTAAAAACACGCAGCTGGGCAAGTTTCCCTTTCAGCGCGCGCATTCCGCATTTTTGAGCAACCCGCCCGCCCCCTCGAACGATGGCGCTGCACGAGCTGCCGGCCGCCACCGACAGCGCGGTCGCGTCCATCATGCGCGACATCGAGTTCTTCGAGGCCACGTTCGGTTCCATGGCCGCTGCGCGGGCTCGCGTGTCCGCGCAAGACCGGGAGGTCGCTGCACTCCGCGCACGAGTGACCGAGCTGCTCACACGACTCAAGCGCGTCCAGCGCGACAACGCAGCGCTCCGAGTGCGGTTCGGTCCCCAGCCACTGATTGATTACCTCAAACGCGAGTTCGTGTGCCTCGGCAGTGTTAACTTGCTGCAGTCGGCGCTCGAGCGGTGGCACGAAGGCAAGGCGGGTACAAGCAAGGAAGCAGAGGCGTCGCCGCCAGTGTTCCTTGTCCTCCATGCGGCCGCCGAACTGCCCAAGATGACTGCGGAAACAGTCAAGATCGAGGTGCAGAATACCAGATTGTCTGGGGTTGCCAACGCCGCAGCAATCGCTGCACAAGCCACAGCTCGGAGTGTTAACAAAGCATCAAGAACAAAAACAGCTCCCGTACCCACGAAGAAGACGGCAAAGGCTCGTCCGTCAACATCAAGGACAAAGAGTGAAGAGTGTGACGCCGAGAAGCCCCATGTGGGTACCAAGAGGAAGCGCCGGAGACGGCGACAGCGTTCGCAGAGTCCGGCGGTTATTTCTCTCGAGCCAATCGCTGTCAAGAGCCCGATGCCGGCGGAGGCGACCCCAGCACGGCCCGAGAAACGGGCACGAGTCAGCATGTCTCCCTCGTCGCCGTCAGCTGGAGAGCAGGGGCCGCCATCCCCGAGAGGAAGAACTCGGATTGTCGCAGAGGTGGCTGCAGCCAAGAAGGAAGTAGCACCCACACTGCCAATACGGATGGCGCTGTCGAACCCCACAAACCAAAACTCTGCTGGACGACCCGGGTCGAAGATGGGGGTACCGAGCGATTCGTCATGGCGGCCAGAAAAAGACACGGCCGTTGATCGATCAACCCCTCCACTTTCGCCGTCGTCGTCATCACCTCAAACTGCAGACCCTCAAAACGCCCAAGCGGCTGCGTCGGAAGAAGGGACAACGAGTTCGTCGCCGTGTCCGTCAGAAGCAGCCCCGGCGGACCTTGTTTCAATCTCATCAACATCGACGGGACCTAAACAGGCTCGACCGACTTCTCGACGGACTCGCGCAGCGACGGGGAAACAGCAACCGACTTCTGACAAGGCCAAGACGGCGAGCGACATTCTCGTGAAGCAAATCATCGAGTGGCCCTCCGATCGGCGAAAGATGGTCAACATGAAGCAGAGCGCTATGTTTCTACGCCTCCATACGATTCAAGCGCTCGAGGCAAAGGAGCCATGGAACGACATGTTCCTGCACCGACCACGCTACGCGCTGCTTTTTGATCCAGAAACACTTGACGACCGCGGCAAGAAATGGCTCAAGGCGACACTGCGGGCTCAGTTCGTGCTTCGGCGCGAGTTCTGGGAGCGGCTGCATTGGCTGCCTATCAGTGAAACGGTTTGCGTCGGCGTCGAGTGGGCAAAGTACCGGAAAGCGCGTTTGCGTCGTGCCTCATATGCGGCGCGAACATGGCGCAAACTGTACGAAGAATCGATCGATCTGATGGCTGCGGGCGTTCTGCGCGACGACGTGTGGTGTGACCCTGCGCTCTGGTACATGCCGGCATCTGCAGTGCCATGGCTACCGAAGTCGGAAAACCTCGTGGCCGAGCTCGAGGAGGAAGACTACGAGAACCCGTCGCGTAGCTACTTTACGAGAGCTCCGTCGTGGCACCCAGTCTTCCAAGACTCGAGGTTTGCGCAGTTCACGAAGAATGAGTTCGAGCTGCCAGCATTCTCGCCACTGCAACTCGTCCAAGAAGACACACCGACAACGGAGTCGGCCACGAACGACCAAATAGACAGCTGATGAAGTTATTCATGAATTCGACCATGCAATCCAAGACAGTCAAAGCGCCGCGGCTCGTCAGAGATGATGCGTCGACCTATCAACTCGAACGGGACAAACCTCAGGTCTAGCGGCCGCTACTTCAAGAATCGGCACCGACGTGTGCTTGCACTTGTCTCGCGATGTCTATCATCGATTCGCTGTCATCAATCGTGGGAACTCGCTCGCACAAAGCTACGATTAGGCGAAGCAGCCTGGCGCCAACATCGGCATCGTACTTGTGAGCGAGCGAGTAGCTGAACGCGTCAGTGCACGATACGAAGACGGTTGCGCCTGAACCGATGATTGGACTCGTGTTGTACACGTGAAAGCGCTCGACCTTGATCGAATCTTTGGTGGTGCTACCGTCGACGCCGAGCGAGTGGGTGATCGCGTACGGGTAGCGGCCGATGCTGGACACGTTGACATCGCCCGAGAGCGGATGGGGAAGTGAGAGACCTCGAAACTGCTCTTCAGCGCCTCGGCGGAAGTATCGGTCCAGAAACAGCGTCTGAATGGACATGCTGAACGTATTGGCTGGAGCGCGGTCGATCTCCTTCTTCATTGAGCGTGCGCAGTCCCAGAATCGCGTGGCCTTGAGGTCAACTCCTTCTCCACCAAGTGCACCTTGGGTCTGGAAGACGTTCCACATCCCGACCGGCGCGAGCTGCGGTGGGTTGACTACGCGGCCGCGCATATTGTAGTCGACATCGAGTGAGAGACGGAATGGAGCGTCCTCATTGCTTGCGTCATGATCGGCGTTCCCGGCGACTTCCTGTCGAACAATGTAGAACGCGAGCGTGACGGCTGCGACGAGTGCACCGGTGAACGTCACGTTCTGCTGCCGACACGCGGCCAGTACACGCTGAGTTGTGTCTCTGTCGCTATCGGCGAAGAGCCCAAAGGTGGAGCCGATTTCCAGCGGAAACTTGAATGGCGGAAGATCTTTTCGCGGCGGCAACATGGGATGGAACGCGCTGCTCTCGCGGCGGAACGAGGCGACTCCACCGATCGTCACCAACATTTTGCTCGCGAACTTGGTGAACGGCATCGAGTCCAGCCACGCGTGGTACATGGACGGCAACAAAGGCAGTTCGTCCACAGGCTCGTGGCGCACCTCGGAGCCTTGACGGACGACCTTGGCGGCCTCGGTGAGCACATTG
>JAADXC010000671.1:0-13841 GCA_023336425.1 Phytopythium cucurbitacearum (nom. inval.) | reverse complement strand
CCTCGCCCAACTGCAAAGAATGCTATATTATAGCGGAATGCTTTATCATGGTTCAGTACACTGTGTTCAAAACTATGTAAAATCATCAAACTATAATAAAGCATGTATTGCGGTTGGGACATTGTGAGAGCGGTGTCTGTAGACCTCGCGAACGGACTGCACCTAAGCGTCATGAGGCGGTTCATGTGAGGCAGAAGAGGGTATATTTCGACTTAATGATAACTAAAATAGGGTATTATCGGGTGTGAAGCGGCACATTAGGGTGCAGCTTACTGCTCTGACGCTACTGCGCATCCAATGAGTGTAAGGGGGTTGCAACGCTGTCGACTGTCGATGGACAGCGAGAGAAGCACAGACACCCCACGCGCAGCTTACGGTTCTGTATCCTCACATGACGGCAATCATTGTACGATTGCGCTGGGGATCTAATAGCCATCCTTGCCAACGACACATTTTGTCTTGTCGCGAGCGGCGTTGAAAGACTGCATCCTCACATTACAGCATTGCACACATATGCCTACATCCTGTTGATCGAGAGATCTCACCTCAGCTGATGCCGTGCACGGAACCGCACCAACTGTCTGGGACTCGTGCTCTGTAGTGCCCGGCGCATACCCGCTTTCGACATGCGCAGCGATTGCCTGCTTACCACTGCAGTAGGTGTCCGGGTAACGAACACGCTAGCAAGACAAATGGAGCGGTGAACCACGCATCAACAGACCGCGCTGATTGATTGCTGCCCTTCTAACATCCCAGTTCCAGGGGAACGAGGTCGCTTTAGATCCACTCGCGCACTACCTCCAAAATGTTGACCGTCGTCAAAAGCTCCTGCATCCGCACCAACTCCAGCAGCGGGCGAGAGCTTGTCCATCTCACACGATTGCACTGACCCAACACCGTCCATGCCTCGCCCATGAACCGTCGATGAGCAGGAAATGCGGGGGCATTGCGATCGCATAAGCGAGCATGAGCTGCAAGCGATGCAGCAGATCCTCATCGATAGTGGCAGCGCGGCTGTGCAGTGTTAGCCATGCCCTCGACCACAGCACTGCTGCCGACGGAGCAGTCGTCGTACATGGCCCCGATCTGGGTCTCGAACGCTAGGGGAACAATACGTTACGACATCGGAGAGTGAGGGAGCACTGCCCGCCGCGTCCTGCTGCTCTTCGCCCGGCAAGCTGATCGACAGATCGATATCGAGGGCGAAGGGAGCCGCCCCGACAACCGTCAGGACGCCGTCGGCCGACACGTCGCTGGCCAACATGCCCCTGCGAGTCCATTTTCCGCGCGTGTCACCGCATTCTCTTGTTCATGGCGTGCGCATGCTCTCTCGCTCTCTCGCTCTCTCGCTCTCTCTTTCGCTCGTTCGCTCGTGAGCGCGTGCTCGTGGCTTTCAACGCGACGACAATCCTGCTATAGGCGTCGAGGGGGCATCCCCATCGCGGCGGAGCACGTGAACTGCGCTCACGTCTCTCCTCGCCCTCCGCGGGAGCACTGCTCGCCACAGCGTCGTCTGTTCTTGCTGGCGCCAGACAACCGCACCAAGTGCGACACGGTGTCTCATTCGCAAGGGAACAACAGGCGCAGTAGTTGACGCCTCCCCCCTTGCCACTCCTCATGCCACCTGCAGTCCGAAGACGCTGCAGCCATACACGCTCTGTCTCAGCTGCTGTGTCGCTGTCGCCGGGGCCTTCAAGCCCACCGGCGGAACTCGCCGCTGCCGATATTCCGGTGCCGCATCCCCCCGTTTAACATCGCTCGTGCAGCTGTTTCCGCGTCCGTACGCCGTCCCTAGCGCCGCGCAACAGCCCTCCACACGTTTCCCCCGCGTCCCATCGCTCGCGCTGCCGTCCAGTCGGCCTGCATCGCCGCCCGCCGCCGCCACTTGCGCACCAGCGCGCAAAAGGCGGAAAAGCTCATACGAGACGCGGCGAACACGTCGACGCACGCGCACCACTCTTTTGCACGACGGCCCGGTTCTGCACGTCGCGTCGCTCAGCCACCCAACTGCCCCGCACGTGTTTGCAACATGATGCAAACTCGCACATCTTGCTAAATGTATGTAAATCGTTGCAAACGATGTTCAAAACATGTTGGAAACAGCATTTGTCGGGTGATGATTTGATTCAGTTTGCGACACCGGCTTCAAGTGCCAAGATCCCACCGCGTTTTGGTGTCGCCACCTGCCGACCATACAAACCCAAGACAAAAGCGATCTTGCAACATACCGCGTTTTGCCAAACTCCGATCCGGCGTCACACCCGCCGGCGGTCCCATTTGCTCGGCAGCGTTTCCCAACTCCGGCAAGACTTTCCTTTTCGCGGCGCAGCGCCGACAGCCTCACCTGCCGCCTCCCCCGCTCCGGCCCCGGCTCCCCTCGCGTCTTCAACATGGCCGCCGTGTCCTTCTCGCCGACCACCAAGCAGGGAGACGAAGAGCTCGTGCTCTCGCCCGTCTCGTCCGACTCGCTCGCCGGCATCATGGACCACCAGCGCGGCTCGCTCGTGCTGGCCGACGGCACCGTCTACTCGGGCTACTCGTTCGGCGCGGCGACCAGCATGTCGGGCGAGGTGGTCTTCAACACGGGCATGGTCGGCTACCCGGAGGCGCTGTCCGACCCGTCGTACCGCGGCCAGATCCTCGTGCTCACGTACCCGCTGATCGGCAACTACGGCGTGCCGAGCGTCGACGTCAAGGACGAGTTCGGCCTGCCCAAGTTCTTCGAGTCGAGCCAGGTGCAGATCTCGGGCCTCATCGTGTCCGAGTACTCGTTTCAGCACAGCCACTGGAACGCCGTCACGTCGCTGAGCGAGTGGCTCAAGGAGCACAACGTGCCGGCGCTTTTCGGCATCGACACGCGCATGATCACCAAGCGGATCCGGTCGCTCGGCGCCGTGCTCGGCAAGATCGAGTTCGAGGACCAGCCGGTGGAGATCGTGGACCCGAACCAGCAGAACCTCGTCGCGATGGTTACGTCCAAGGAAGTCAAGGTGTACAATAAGGGCGGCCGCATCAAGATCATCGCGTTCGACTGCGGCATGAAGCACAACATCATCCGCTACCTCGCGACCAAGGACGTGGAGCTGACGGTCGTGCCGTACGACTTCGACCTGCCGAACACCGAGCTGCAGTACGACGGCATCTTCATCAGCAACGGTCCGGGCGACCCAGTGATGGCGTCCAAGACGATCGAGAGCATTCGCTGGGCGATCAACCGCGAGAACCCGAAGCCGATTTTCGGTATTTGCCTCGGCAACCAGATTATGGCCCTCGCTGCTGGTGCCAAGACGTACAAGATGAAGTACGGCAACCGCGGCATGAACCAGCCGTGCATTGACATGCGCACGACTCGGTGCTACATCACTCCCCAGAACCACGGTTACGCTGTTGACTCGCAGTCGCTGCCTTCGGGATGGAAGACGTTCTTCATGAACGCCAACGACAAGACCAACGAAGGTATTATCCACGAGACGAAGCCGTTCTTCTCGGTCCAGTTCCACCCGGAGGCTTGCGGTGGTCCCACGGACACCGCCTTCCTGTTTGACATGTTCCTGGAGAAGGTCACGGGTGCTCCGCCGAAGCTCACTCTGCTCGATACGACTCTCTACGACCGTCCGCGCTACTCCAAGGTGCTGCTGCTCGGTTCGGGTGGTCTTTCGATCGGTCAGGCCGGCGAGTTCGACTACTCGGGCTCGCAAGCGATCAAGGCTCTTCGCGAAGAAGGTCTCTACGTCATCTTGGTGAACCCAAACATCGCGACGGTGCAAACGTCCAAGGGCATGGCCGACAAGGTCTATTTCGTCCCGGTCCGTGCGGAAACCGTGCTCGAGATCATCAAGAAGGAGCGTCCTGACGGCATCCTGGTGAGCATGGGTGGCCAAACCGCTCTTAGCGTCGGTATCGAGCTGTTCCAGAACGGCGATCTGGAACGCTACAATGTCAAGGTGATGGGCACGCAGATCCCTTCGATCATCGACACGGAGGATCGCGAGAAGTTCTCGGAGAAGCTTGCTGAGATTGATGAGACGATCGCGCTCAGCCGTCCGGCCACGACTGTCGACGAGGCGCTGGTTGCCGCCAACGCTATCGGATACCCCGTGCTTGTTCGTTCCGCGTTCGCCCTCGGCGGTCTCGGCTCGGGCTTTGCTGCCAACGACGATGAGTTGCGTGTGCTTGCGACCAAGGCTCTTCACGGCTCAGCGTCGAAGGGGTCGATCAAGCAGATCCTCATTGACCAGGACCTGCGCGGATGGAAGGAAGTGGAGTACGAAGTCGTTCGCGATGCCAAGGACAACTGCATCACGGTGTGCAACATGGAGAACTTCGACCCGCTCGGCATCCACACCGGCGACTCGATCGTCGTCGCTCCGTCCCAGACGCTGTCGAACAGCGAGTACTTCAAGCTCCGCTCGACTGCGCAGAAGGTCGTTCGCCACTTGAAGATTGTGGGCGAATGCAACATCCAGTACGCGCTGGACCCTCACTCGGAGCGCTACTGCATCATCGAAGTCAACGCTCGTCTCTCGCGATCGAGTGCTCTTGCGTCGAAGGCGACTGGCTACCCGCTGGCGTACGTGGCGACGAAGATCTCGCTCGGAATCGACCTCGTCTCCATCAAGAACAGTGTAACGAAGACGACGACCGCGTGCTTCGAGCCGAGTCTGGACTACTGTGTTGTGAAGATGCCGCGGTGGGATCTGAAGAAGTTCTCCCGTGTCTCGAACGACCTGGGCAGCTACATGCTCTCGGTTGGCGAGGTCATGTCGATCGGACGCAACTTCGAAGAGTGCATCCAGAAGGCTGTGCGTATGGTGAACCCGAACCTGGATGGTCTCGATGGTGATGTTGTCGACAACGAGACGAACCCTGCCGTGCTGGATGAGCAGCTGAAGCACCCGACGGACGAGCGTCTGTTCTACATCATCGCCGCCCTGGATGCTGGCTACAGTGTTCAGCGCGTGCACGAGCTGACGAAGATCGACAACTGGTTCCTGTCCAAGCTTGCCAAGATCTCGATGTTGCGCAAGACCATCTCGACGTTCTCGCTCAACTCGCTGAACGAGCGTATCCTCCGCACGCTGAAGGTGAACGGCTTCTCTGATCGTCAGATTGCTGCGCAGCTGAAGGATACCTCCTCGATGCAAGTCCGCAAGTACCGTAAGCAGTTGGGAGTGGTGCCGTGTGCGAAGCAGATCGACACGTTGGCTGCCGAGTTCCCTGCCCAGACCAACTACTTGTACATGACGTACGGCGGCTCTGAGGACGACATCCCGATGAACGACGAAGGTGTGGTGGTTCTCGGATGTGGTGCGTACTGCATCGGGTCGTCGGTGGAGTTTGACTGGTGTGCAGTGAGCTCGGTCCGCACGATCCGCGAGCTTGGAAAGCCTGCGATTGTGGTGAACTACAACCCCGAGACGGTCAGTACCGATTACGACGAGAGCGACCGGCTCTACTTCGAGGAGCTGAGTCTCGAGCGTGTGCTGGACATCTACGACCGCGAGAACCCGGAGGGTGTGATTGTGTCGGTGGGCGGACAGATCCCGAACACTCTGGCCATGCCTCTCCACCAGGCCGGAGTCAACGTTCTTGGTACCGACCCAAACAGCATCGATCAATGCGAGGACCGCAACAAGTTCTCGGCGCTTTTGGACACGCTCGGAATCGACCAGCCTCGGTGGGCGGAAGTGAAGGGACTGGAGTCGGCGCTCGAGTTCTCGGCGGATGTCGGCTACCCTGTGCTGGTTCGCCCCAGCTACGTCTTGTCTGGCGCCGGCATGATCGTCGCTTCGGACATGGATCAGCTCAAGGATTACCTGACCACTGATGCCGTCAAGATGTCGCGGTCGATCAGCATTTCGAAGTTCATCGTGAACGCGAAGGAGATCGAGTTTGACGGCGTCGCGAAGGACGGTGCGATCCTGAACTACGCCATGTCGGAGCACGTGGAGAATGCCGGTGTTCATTCGGGTGACGCCACGCTGGTTCTCCCCGCTCAGAAGCTGTACGTCGGCACGATCAAGCAGGTCAAGCGCATTGCCAGCGCGATCGCCAACGCTCTCAACATCACTGGTCCGTTCAACATCCAGCTCATGGCTCGCGACAACGATGTGAAGGTGATCGAGTGCAACCTTCGCGCGTCGCGCACGTTCCCGTTCATCTCGAAGACGTTCGACCTGAACTTCATCAACTTGGCGACCAAGGCGATGCTGGGACTTCCGGTCAAGTCCGTCCCGATTGCTCTGGTGGACATTGACTACGTTGGCGTGAAGGCGCCGCAGTTTTCGTTCACGCGTCTGCACGGCGCCGACCCGACGCTGGGTGTGGAGATGGCTTCGACTGGCGAGGTCGCGTGCTTTGGAACGGATATGCACGAGGCGTACCTGAAGGCGTTGCTGAGTGCTGGGTTCAAGATGCCGAAGGAGAAGAAGGTTCTCGTGTCGATCGGCCATGAGGACATCAAGCGCGAGTTTGCGGAAGGCGCCAAGATCCTGAAGCAGCTTGGTTACGAGATCTTTGCGACGCCCGGAACCGCCGCGTACTTCGAGGGGATCGGCGTGTCGTGCACTGTGCTGAACAAGCCCAACCTCCCTCAGACTCCGGCGCTGCCGAACGCCGTCGACTACATTTCGTCGGGCAAGATTGATCTCGTCATCAACGTGCCGGAGGGCTCGAACCGCGAGGAGCTTACGAGCGGCTACCTGATCCGTCGCGCTGCCGTCGACTTTGGCGTCTCGCTCATCAACAACGTCAAGTGTGCCGTGCTGTTCGTGCAAGCGATGCAGAAGGTGCGCAAGCTCGAGATCTGCGACATCGCCGAGTACTACGCCATGCCGACGATCGGCTGGCGTCCCGGCCAGAAGCTCACCGCGCGCAAGATGTCCATCTTCTAAGCGAGCGGCGCTTCATCGGTATTTGTTCCCCTGCACTCATTGGCTGTCGCATCAGCCGTGCATTTGCTTTTAGGTTTGCTTTGGTAGTTTCAATTCCGCTTCACCTCCATGTCCGCCTCGCTCGCTCGTTCCCGTCTCGTGCAGCCGTTGCTTCATTCGCACCGCTTTCGTGTGTGTTTGTTGCGTCGGTTTGTCGTGTTCGGAGCGTTGCGTTGCTTGCGTTGGGTCATTCGTCGCGCGCATTGGTTGTGTCAAGTGGAGGAAGCGGCGTTGGGCAGCGTAGCTATTTATTCGTATTTATTCATCGTATTTATACTATTGATTGCACACTCTTCATCCTGCTTGCTGTCTCGATGGGATCGGCGCGTTCGCATCGATCTCGGATCGTGAACGAGTGCATCTGCGTCTTGCACTCATAATGGCGATGCCATTTTGCCACTTCAACGTGACCCTTGCCGTATCCAGCTGGAAAGGGAGACTGTAACCATGGCAGCGCGATTCGCTCTGACTAACTCAAGGCATAACGGAACACCACGATGGATGCTCACGGTTGAATTACAGCAATTCACTGCTCTTCATCAGCTCTAGGGATCTGCTCAGGATCGCAGTCACCAGAGACAAATTATAGTTGACTGTGGAGAGGGTGATCAATCACTGGAAGGCTAGAGCCTCGAGCTTCGATCAATTGATCTCTATCAACTTGCGTTAAAGCTGTATCTCAGAGCTGTACGACAGAACTGGGGCTCTGGGTGGCTATCCGCGCATTCTGACATGCGATCAATCGAGCGTATCGACGTCGTCGGTTGCTTGTTCCGCATCCGCGTTGCCAGTGGTCGACGACGAGCTCAGGCTCGCAGTTTCCGCACGAAGCACAGCGAGTTCGAGGCGGAACCAATTGTCGCGATCTTCGCAAAGCTGGTCACGCTCGGCACGCACCAGTGCGAGCTCCTGGTTCTTGCTGGCCAGTGCTTTCTCCGCGCACTGGAGGCTCGCCTCGATCTTGTGCTGCTGATGGCGGTAGATGTAGCTGTTTTCCTTGATGACCTGGAACAAATACCCAATTTGATCGTCCATCTCGTCCATCTTCTGCTTCTTGACCAACAGCACTCGTCTGGCGCCGTCTAACTGTCGGTCCTTGTGCTTCAGCTGCCGGTTCTTGCTCTGCAGCTGCGCTTCTTGAGCCTCCAGTTGCTTGCGCAGTCCTTGCACCTCCGAGTGCAGCGCGGTATCACCCTCCTCAAGGCGAACGCTCGACGCGGCCTCGTCTGTCTGCCGGACGCTCACGCAGATCGCTGCGGCCATGGCGACGACGAAGGCCGCGAGCCACGCGACTAGCAGAGCGATTTGAATAGCGATCATGCTGAATTGGCGCGAATCAGATGACCGTCCAGGTCACCACGCGTGTTGGCTCGTCGCATGGCGAGTAAAGTTGCGGTATGTTGCGGCATGTTGCGGCATGCTTTTCCATGACTGGGTACTTTTTGCCTCGTAACCGGCTACACCTCGTAACCAGGTTACAGAGGATCGAACTCATCATTTTACCCAATGAAAACGACGCAATATTTGCAAATCACAATCGAGGCACCGACAGAACTTCCTCCACGAAAATGCTGACGGTGAAGGCGGTCGGGCTCGGCAGGCCTGCGCGGGCGGTGCTCTGCCAGCCACGGCCCGTATCGAGGACGCCGCATGCCCGCCTGCTGTCGGTGCTTTCGTACCTGCCGAAGTTGCAGGCGTCGATCCCTCCGTACCTCGGATCGATCCGACAGCTGGTCAACGACTTCGAGGTGAGTGTCTGCATCCGAGTCCCCGCATTCGAACAGCATTAGCACCAATATGTTGCGGGCACCACTCGGTTTGCATGCGCACCAAATGACTGACTGACTGACTGGTACATGGTATAATGCGGTGGATGTACTGGGTGATTGTAGCGAGACGCGAATGCCTTCCAACCGAACCTCACGATCCGAACGAACGAGGTGTTTGCTAACAATCACCTCAGGTGAGGCTGCTTGCCTTGAACGAAACCATGTGTAGTCGTCGCGGTTGACCAGCTCACGGTGCCGCTGCGTGTGCTGTCTCCACATACGACAGACTTTCCAACATTGATGTCGTCGGGTTCGGTACGTTCGCTCAGCGATTGTGGACAACTTCAACACACAGTCCAAGCTCACTGTGTTGATATGGCGCCAGACTACGACTACACGCTCTGCCACTACAAGGAGGAGCTGCAATACCTCATTTACGCCATGGCCAGAGACTATCTTGTATGCACCGGTGCTTGGGTCGTCAGGGTTGCTGCTGTTTAGCTAATCGATTGTGAACGACTAGGTGGAGCGCTTGAGATACCCCGAAGGAATATCCGTGCTGCAGTACGACCCGTCGTTTGCCATCCGCGGGTTGACGATCGACAAGGAGAAGGGGTTGCTGTGCAAGATCAGCTCGCACCAGAAGTTGTCGTACATGGGTGTGTTTCGCGGCCGACACCGACTGTCGAGAAACGAGATCATGGATCTGTACAAGGGCTCTCGACACATCTCGATTCACGAGCGCAACACCAACATGGAGCCGCTTAACGACCTCTTCAGCGTCGCGCATGCGTGCTTGTTTGCCGACGTCGTCCAGTACATGCTTGACCGGGACATTGAATACGAGCCGATCGCACTGGTCGAGGACGTCCACCACGCGATCGCCGACGTTCACATCAGTGGCAGGATGCACAAGGAGGTCGCTCTATCGCCGCCAACTTATATTGAGCCAAATCCGCGGTTGCGGCCGCTGCTGGAGCGCATCCGAGTGAGTATACTCGCTTTGACGGGGTCGTACAAATGGCATGTGAGGATTGACGAATTGACTCGACTTTGTAGACCTCCGGAAAGAAAGCCTTCTTGTGCACAAACAGCTCGTTCCAGTACATTGACCCTGGTTTGAAGTTTATGCTCGGGGAGGAGTGGCGGAAGGTACGTTGATCCAGTTTGAGACTACGGTGGACTGAGACGATCACTGAATGTGGCCAAAATGTTGCTGTCGGCAGCTCTTTGATGTAGTGATTGTGAGCGCTCGCAAGCCGAATTTCTACACCCGGCGGCGCGCGTTCCGCATGTTCGACACTGAGCGCGAGCAAGTTCAGGTGAGACATTTGAGTTTCCTTGTGGCTTACGCTCCAGTCGCCTGTTATACTGATGTTGCGAGGATGGTTGTAGTGGCAAGCCGTCCGTGCGCTTCAACCGAACCACGTGTACACTCAAGGAAGCATCCATCAACTCATGAAACTGACTCGCTGGGGAGGCAACCGCGTACTCTACATTGGGTACGACTCGATCTCTTGTGTTTTTCTATGAGATAGCACTGTGTTGACGCGTCCTGTTGTTGTTTGCCAATGCATGTGCAGCGATAGCCTCTTTTCGGATCTGGTTGAGCCGTCGAGAATCAGTGGATGGCGGACTGGCGCTATTATTCGGTGCGTAATGCTCGATGAGGTTCGTGGTTTGGAATGTCACTTATGGTTGGCTGTCCACTGCTTCATCAGCGAACTGGAGGATGAAATCCAAGTTCAACAAACGCCACAATACCAGGAGCTCGCATACCAGGTGCGGCGTGGTCATACAACGTGGTAGTGGCGATGGTCTATTCACGACTGGAATGGACCATGAACCTGCAGGTGAACAAGCTGGAGGAGCTGATGCGTCAAATCCAAGACTACCTTCGATCGGACCCGAACCCGCAGGTAGATCGCACAGTTTGTCTTGGTTGGCACTGCACAAAGAGATACGCTGACTATCGATCTTATTCGCGGGTGTACAGAACCATGAATTCGTCGCACAGCTCGTTGACATTCACGAAGAGCTGCAGACGAAGCTGGAGCAGCTCATCAACCCCAATTTTGGCTCAGTGTTCCGCGCCGACACGTATCCGTCCCAGTTCGCGTTCTCTGTGCAGCGCTACGTCGACATTTACTCGGCGCGGCTCGACAACCTGATGCACTACCCCTCGAGTCATTCGTTCTACCCGGAGCGTCTCGGTCTCCCGCACGAGCGTCCGGCCAGCTCTTCGTACCGGATCTTTTGATACGACAGTGACAGATCCGCCAGAGTATGTGGACACAACACAATATTTGACTGAAGACTCGTGCTTGTTCGTCCATGTTTTGAATACTCTCGCAAACTTTGCAAGCTCATCGCAAGGATATCACAAATGATATCTGTGTCTTTCAGTCTACGACTCACACATTGTCATCCTTCCGCTTGATGGCGCGTTCGTACTCATCTGGGTAGATCTCCTGCCACGTCTTGTGCAGCGACTCGTGCGAGTTCGGGTGGCTGGTCGTCAGTGAGTGAGGGTCCTCCGCGAACAGGATGAACACGGTCGCGACCGCTCCGTCCACCACCGTCATGACCACGTCAGCGACCGAGTAGCCGATGAGGAAGCCGCTGACGCCAAGCGCAGTCTCCGGGTGCGACACCCGCGCAGTCCACTCAGGCTCACCATAGACCACACATCCCCACCCGGCGGCAGCGCCGAGGAAGCCGATCACGATCTTGCCGAAGAGCAGCACGTTGGCAATGAGCGAGTCGTTCATAATGGCGCTCCAGCCTTTCGACGCGAAGAGCTGACACACGCGCTTGCCCGAACCGACGAAGCCGTAGCCGTAGATCCCCACATACGAGTAGGCGAAGCGGTTGAAGTACTCGACCCACTTCTCCACGCATCCCACCAGACACCCGATGCAGCCGACCAAGCAGGCGGCCACTGCGTTCCCCTGATTCTTGAGGGCTTGCTGCAACGAGGCGAGAATGAACCGGATCGTCTGGACGATCGACACGATCAGCGAACCGAAGCAGATCGAGCCGAACGACAACGTCAGCGCGCGGCACAGCGCTCGAGTGGTCGTCAGCGACTGCCGGTCGTGGGTCGAGTGGTGCCACCAGCTGGCCACGGTGCCGGCGGTCGTGACCATGACGACATTGCGGCACACGCAGGTCGTCCAGAAGAAGATGAGCACCATGCCGACGAGGATGCCGAACTTCTTGCCGGTGCTGTACTGCTCGCCCTGGCCGATGTACTCGCCGTGGTTGATGGCGGCGTACGTCGCGAGGATCCACACAAGAGCCCAGGCGATCTGCACGAGTGTGAAAACTGTCGCGATGAGCAGGATGACCGGGTAGCTGAGCACCGACTTGCAGGCCACTTGGAGGTTCGCCGACGCGAACGCGACGCGATGGCGAATGCAGCACACATAAAGCAGCACGAGTCCGACGAAGAGCGTCGTCACCGCTGCTGGCCACCAATACATCGAGTCACCCTGCTCCTTGAGGAAGTACGCCGACAAGAAGCCCGCGCCGAGCGAGATGGCGCAGATGAACAGCACCGAGATCCTGCGCAAGTCACAAAGAGTGAGATTAGTGAAGGCGATCACGCGAATGAAATCGATGAAAGACACTCACCAGATCAACATCTTGCCGCACACGAGCATGATCAGCGTCCAGAGCACGGACGACACCAGCGCGCCGCCAGCGACTCCCGCGCAGATACGCATCGCGTACTTGTACTTGGCGCGACCCGTGTACACCATGGACTCCATCTTGTCGAACTTGTCGCTATCGAGCGAGTCGGTCAAGACATCTTGGCCGTACGCGACGGCCAGCGCGACCGTCAGGCCGAACGCGAGCAGGAAGATGATGGCGAACGGCAGGTCGTGGCAGCGCCGCTGCACCTCGGACTTTGGCGCCTGCACCATCTCGTGGCCGTCAGCCGCAGTGGCCGCCGCCAGCTCCTTCGCTTGGTCCTTGGACTTCCCCATCGCTACAGCTGTTGACGGCCGAGGCAAAAGGTTATGTGCTCTTGCAGTCACTTCGCCGAATGAAGCGGTGCTGGCCAACTCTCAAGCGGACACGACGTGGGTGCACTCGGAGGATACGCGGGACAGGCGGATGGGCAGATGGGCGGACGTGCGGCCGTTTCAGAGTGGATCCACTGATACGGGCGGATCCGCCCAGTGGATCCGCTCTGATTCCGTCCGTTGAGGGGGTGCGAGAAGACCATTTTTAGCCAATCAGCGGAGCCTGTGACGAGGCGAAAAAGTGAACACACTGTTCACTTTTCCTTGTAATTATTTTATAGTAGTTACGAAACTGCAACGGATCCGGGCCATTTTCGTAGTTAAAAATCTGTGACGTGTGAAAAAGTGAACAGTGTGTTCACTTTCTTAAACTAATGAAAGTATAAAACATCATCGCTAAACTAATAAATATTTAAAGCGAATCTATTTGACCTGGAGCCTTTTCCGCCAATCCGCTGAACCTGCGACGCGCGGAAATGTGAACACACTGTTCACTTTCACTATGTCGTAGCTACGGAAACGGCCCGCGTCACAGGTTCCGCGGATTGGCGGAAAACGTTTCGCGCGCTGATGTCAAGTGCGCGCGAAATGTTCGCAAGCGGCGCGCTCAGACAGCTCGTGGCGGAGCGGAACATCCGCTCGATCGTGTTCCAGCTCTCGCCGGAGACGGCGGCGCGGCAGTTTGCGCACCGCGACGCAGCCAAGGTGTGTTTGTTGGCTGCATGAACCGGATAGTGATGCCGGCGCTAACGACTGCGCTGTTCGGACTGGAATGTGCAGGCAGTGCAGGCGCTCAAAATGTACGTGGAAACTGCCCATTTGTGTGTGTGTGTGTGTGTGTTTGTCCCCATACCATCGATCGTGACGCATGGGCTGCGTTCAAACTCGTAGCCACGGGTTCCAGTTGGGGTTCGTTGGGAGCGGGCGACACGAGAGCGACCATGAGCGGGGAGTGCTGAGACTATTCGACGCCGTCGTGCTCGACCCTCCGCCGATTCAGTCAGTCGACAAAATCTTGGGCGACCTGCGCGTCCCATCGACCCAGCAGCTTCTCTTGGCCGAGCATGGAACAGCTGCGAACGGAGAGGTGGCGGCGACAGTCGAACAAT
>JAADXC010000670.1:0-13841 GCA_023336425.1 Phytopythium cucurbitacearum (nom. inval.) | reverse complement strand
GAGATCGGCTCGTTCATCTGAAGTTCGACATTCGCGAACGAGGCCGAATTCGGAGTCGCGTGTGGTGTTGACAGCGAGTCGGCATAGGAGATGGATTCTAGTCTGTGGGTGGTGTTCGAGACGGAGATGGAGGCGAGTTTGCGTGCTTCGCCGTCGAGCGCATGCTGAGAGAGTATGCCGTGGTGCCCCATCGCAGCGATGCCGATGTCACTGCTGCAGTCAGGCCGCGCCATCGTGCTGCATTTGTCTCAGAGTCGACCTCGTGATGCTGCGTGAGCAAATAGTTCAGAAGGCAATTTGAGATGGTATAGCTGGGCCAATGACGATAGATGAAATGAGAACCTCTCGAAATGCCTGGCAAGGGCGATTGTTTAATGCTGATCATATCTACAATCTGTCATACGAATCGGTGCAATGATGCCTCTCCAGTCAAGACTACGTGTTCCATCAAATGGAGACAAACGAAGGAACCAAAGGAGCGGTCGTAATTAGTCCAGCTCGATTTCGGCAGGCAGAGCGTCGTAAGTGTTCTGCAGCCATCGAATCTCCAGTAGCGCCGCGAAATCAGCAGCCGTTTGATCGCCGCTCGTCCCATGATCCGTTGTCGTGAACAGCACAGTCTTGCTGGAGTTCGGTAGCATCAAGAACGAGTTCGCGTTCCAGATTCCATGCCACCCCGGTACATCCAGCTCCACAAACAGAGCGACAAATGACGACGATTCCAGCGTCACCTCGAACGTGGCCGGCGCTAGAGCCGGAACGGCAGCAACCCGCGCAGTCACCGATCCCGTCCCAAGACTGAGGTGCTTGTATGGCGCGAAAAAGTAGTACGTGTCTTCGCACGCCGACACCGCGTCAACTGTGCATCGCACGAAGAGAAAGCACGTCTTGCGGGAGCAGCCCGTTTCTTTGCGATCAAGAAGCGCGTGGATGCTCAGCGCACGAACAGACTTGCTCTCCTGAAATGACGCAACGCGGTCAGTTTAGCACTTTTCAAGCAGCAATGAGACAGTTCGAGAACTAATCTTACCAGCGCCGACAAAACGATACTCTCGGTCATTGCCTCTTTGACGAGAGCGCCATCAAATGTTCGCCGAATCTCGTACTCAACTTCCACGTTGATTTCACCATTGATGTCGCTCACGCCATACACTTCCAACGCTTCATCGTCATGCCGTTCATGGAGCGAGAGAATGAATGGGGAGAACTCGCGCTTGACGACGTGATGCAAGCTCTTCCACCTCCCCGAAAACTCCATGCTCGACCAGCTCGTCCCCTCCCAAATATCGTTCAACTGCCAGTACAGGATGCCCATTGTCTGGCCCAAATCAGGGTTCTTCCCTCGCCTCCACGCGCGGATCGCGGTCTGGTAGCACAATGACTGCTGGATCTGGGTGAGATAGAGGTATGAGTCGATCCGTTCTTGAATGTCAAAGCCGAACTCCTTCTCGTCGGTCGCCCCAAACGGCAGATCAAGCCAGTGTTCGTCGCGGAAGGGAAATGGCACATGGAAACGCCGCTCCATTTGCGTCAGCATCTGAGTGGTGCCGTTTTCGTGGCGCTCACGCAGCTTGAGCAGCTTCCAGAACGACTGGAACGACGACCAGTCCGACGGCGCGCTGACCCGGCGAAGTGCGGATCCCGATGGAGCGCTCTGGAAACCGAACTCGGAGATGAATCTGGCGTGAGGATACATCCGATAGTCTTGGCAATCCCCATCATAGTTGTAGAAGTGGACATCGCTAAGACCAGTCAAGTGAGCGTCAGCATCACCGTTCACTCGAAAAGCAAAGCAGCAAATAGTACATACCCGAACGCGATGCTGTTGCTGGCACCCCAGCGCTTGACATAAGGATCAATTGAGTAGACTCCATTCGACGGCGATGTGTCGACAAACGGACGCGATGGGTCCATCGACGTCACCAGCGGGTAAATGAGATCGATGAACAGCTTGGTGAAGTCTGCCACGGCGATATCGCGGTTGAACGAGACCCCATGCGGGAAGAACGGCGCGTTAACGAATTGCTCCATCATGTTCTCGTTCTCGTTGTTGCCGCCCCAGATCACAATGCTGGTGTACTTGCGCAACCGCGCCAGTTGGTAGTTCACCTCTTGCGCGACATTTTCAAGAAAAGCAGAGTCGCGTGGATACCTGACAGCACGTCGCCGCATTCATGTTAGCGATACTGCAGCCTAGTAATTGGACGGTGCTAGACATTTCGTCTGGAGAACGTACATTCCACACGCGAACATCAGCTCTTGCCACACGAGAAGCCCCAACCGATCGCATTCCGAGTAGAAATGGTCGGTCTCGTACCGACCCCCGCCCCATACGCGGATCTATACAGTCAGTGAGCGTAACGGTTCACAACCAGTTCTGAGTTCATTAAATGCAGTACTGGCCGTACCATGTTCATGTGTGCAGCCTGAGCACTGACGAGAAGGTGGGTTGTGTTGGCTGGCGTGACACGCGTAGGAAAGGAGTCTGACGGAATCCAGTTCGCCCCCTTGGCAAACACTGGGACGTTGTTCACTTTGAAGAAGAACGTCTTCCCAGGCGTGCCACCAGCTGTCGTGTCATCTTGGACGAGTTCGATGCGACGAAAGCCCAGGCGGTGAGAAACGGAGGAATTGAAGCTAGCCGTCTGTGCATCCACTCTCAAGTCATACAGATGCGGGTCGCCGTATCCATTCGGCCACCACAGGATCGGGTCCGTCACCGCAAATCTGTGCAGTCCAGCACATTCAACGTTCATCAGTCAGCAAGCTCGATACCGCAATATGTAGACCCTGATCACTTACGTCAACTCGACGCTTGCGCCGTCGACCCAATCATTACCGATCGATTTCATGACGGAGACTTGACGTGCGTTGTTGAGGTACACGTCGAACGAAACATTCTCGACCGTGACAGCCGGGGTATTTAACGCAACTCTGACCGATACTGACGCAGCCGAGAGCTTCTCGTCGTCGAACGTCTGCAACACGTCTAGCTGCTTGACAGATAGAGTAGCCGACGGAATCTCCAGGTACGCGTGTCCTGCGATCCCCGCAGTGGCGTAAGCTGGCCCCCAGTCCCAGCCGAAATCCGACCCAGCCTTGCGGATGAAGGAGCGATGCGACGGCTCGGCCCATACGTTGTAGTTAACGGTCTCGGGGACAAAGTACGGGTACTTGGCAGCCTGCGACGTCCATGCACACACACAATAAGGTAAATGATCCAACGGCTCGCGTCAAGTGCTTGCAAAGGTGTGCTCACCGCGTCGAAGGCGTATTGCGTCGCCGGCGTAAAGATCACAGTGATCGTGTTGGTCGAGCCCTTGGACAGGACCTCGTCCACTTCGAACTCGAACGGGCGAAAAGAATTCGCCGTGAAGGCGACCGAGTGGCCGTTCACGAGCACCTGCGCGGCTCCGTCCAGCGTCTCGAACACGAGCTTGGCGCCGGCCGTCTCCCCCAGCGTCAGCGTCTTCTCGTACACCCACGTCTCCGCCACGACCCAGCGGTACTCGAGCTCGTTGTAGCCGAAGTACGGGTCCTCGATCACGCCCGCGTCCAGCAGGTGCATGTGCGAGGAGCCGGGGACCGACGCATTGTCCACGCGCACCGAGCCATTGAGCGACCGGAAGGTCCACACGTCGAGCGGGATGCGGTCCGCGGCCGCGCCGGCGACTGCGACTGCGACTGCCGCCGCCAGTACAAGGCCATCACACCTCATGGCGCTCGTTTCTCTGGTCCTCTGGTGTCGGCGTGCGCCGCTCGCCCCCGCCGTCCGATGGCTCGCCGCGAAGTGATGGGGAAGCTGTGGCTGCGCGCATCTCGCACACCAATCTTTGGTGGCGTACCGGTACCAACTTCAACGGGAGATAGCACCTCGCGTTCGAGGTTCGAGGTTTTTCATGTGGACACCTGGATTTGGCCGCGAATAGAGGTGGTTGGGTGGGTGAACGCTCGCGAATAGAGGTCATACGGTATGTAAAAACAGTTCGCGCTTTTGGCGAGGAGAAAAAAGACGAACGCCTCGACCAAAAAAATCGACTTGGTCGCGAGCGAGGGGGATCGACCGACCGGGAGGACCAAGAGGACCAGGAGGTGCCGTGCCCGCCGAGAATAGCCGCGCGAGCTGCCCCATTACAGCTGCGGCCGGCGGCGGGAGGGAGACCGACGAGAGAAGGGAAGGGGAGGCGACTGAGCGGCCGCCTCAAGGAAACCCTCGGCTGACGGCGCGGCGCGGAGACGACCACGGACGATGGCCACTCGCGACTTGAGTCGGGCGTTCCGGCAACTGCGTGCGGACGCCAAGGCCAAGAGTCTGCGGCGCAAGAACATCGTGAGCCATGCGGAGGAGGGCAACGCGCTGATGAAGGCGTCGGCGGACGCAACGGTCGTGGCCATCGCGCCAGGCTGGGTGGACGTCGTGGGCGAGACGAACCAGCACGTGGCCCGCATCAAGGACATGAGTAGGTTCGCGCTGCCGGATCGCTGGTGTTTCATGGTTTGGGATGTCGTACTGACGGTGTTGCGGTGGTGTTGCGGTGGCGGACGCGTGCAGTGGACAAGCTGAGCAAGCTGCACACGAAGCGCCTGATGGTCCGCTTTGACGGCTCCGAGTCGCAGCACGAGCAGGAGATCGACCAGGTGACGCAAGAGATCACGAGCGAGTTCCGTCTCGCGGAGCGGGGTCTGCAGCGCATGCTCAGCAATATTCACGGCGACAACTCGGCGGCGGACGCCAAGACCAAGCAGAACGTGCAGCGGTGAGGACCTGCCGCGACTGATCATGGTGTGACGCATGTATCGTTGACTGACGTCGCCTGTGTGGCTGGGTCTCCCAGAGCCCTCGCCACCCAACTGCAGACGTTGTCGGCCGACTTTCGCAAGTCGCAGAAGGAGTACCTCTTGCGCGTGAAGAAACAGAAGCAAGGGCCGGGCAATTTTGACTTCCTCGAGGAGGACAAGGCAAAAGCTCGCCGGGGAATGGACATGGTACGGCTGCTGGAGCGGCGATGGTGTTGGGGTGTTCTGACCGGCGTGTGCTGCTGACCGAGTAGGGTTTTAACAAGGCGCAGATGACGGAGTTGGAGATCCAGGAGGACCTCATCAACGAGCGCGACGAGGAGATCCAGCGAATCGCCCAGTCCATCACCGAGCTCGCAACAATATTTAAGGAGCTGGCCGTCCTCGTGATCGATCAAGGCACGATCCTGGACCGGATCGACTACAACATGGAGCAGGTCGTGGAGCAGACGGAGAAGGGGCTGGTCGAGTTAGAGAAGGCCGAGCAGATCCAGAAGAGCAACCGGCCCATGAAGTGCATCGGGCTGCTGCTCGGGCTGATCTTCATTATGACGCTGCTGCTGATCCTCAAGCACTCGTAGGCGGCAGCAAGCAAGAGCAGATCAAGCTTGCTGGGGTGCGATGGAGCGGGGGGCGAGCCGCGCTGTCCTCGACCCCGTTTCGGCGCCACAGCAACTTGCACATGTCGACTTGGAAGTCGGCAATTTTTCTGCATGCTCACGGTGGAGATCTAGCGCCAATAAAATATTGTGCAACGCATCAATTACGTATTGTGTGATGTGTCGCAAAATGAGCTATTTGGTGGGACCCACATCACTATGCTGTATCGTAGGCTGTTCAAGGCAACTTGACGACTCAGTCACAACCATGGATGCCGCAACACAGGAAGCCCGGCAGCAGCTGGCCCTCATGGGGTCGCTGCGCGCGTTCGTGGACGCGCTGCGCGACATCAAGGACGGCGAAACGCTCCACACCGATGTCGTGAAAGCTGTCCGCGTGCTGTGCGGGTCGCCTGAGGCCGAGTGGAGTCGCCAGCAATGTCGCGAGGCAGTGTGGAAGCGCGGACTTGTACCGCTACTGCAGCAGCTCTGTGCGTGCATGGAGCGCCTGGATCGCATCGAGGTCAGCGTGTTGGTGTTTATCTGTGCTTAAACAACTGCAGTTAAGTGCTCACGGATTCGGATGCGGTTGCTAGGCGGAGCAGAAGGCGGCTCAGTGTGCAAAGATCTCAGCAAAGACCGCAGAGGCGCCGAAGGCTCCGCTCGGACTGCTCAGTCTCCGCGACTACTCAGTGCTGCAGGCTGCGGTGGAGATCCTGTTTTGCTGGGGCGTGTACCCGCGCGTGGACTCGGGCGTGCTGCAGCCCATTGACCGACGGCGACCGACGCGCACCCTTGCAAGTTCGTCATGCTGGATATGCTGCTGCTGTCTGTGTCGTGCTGCCCACTAACGGACGTCTATGGTGAAGTTTCAATGCCGGTTCTGCTATGGGGAGGCTCCGCCGAGTCTGGAGATGACGGCGACGAGCTGCTGGCGATCGCGCAGACGATGATGCAAGTGCTGTTCCTGCCACAGTTCCAGCCCATCCTGCTGCCAAAGTACACGGTCGAGCTGCTTGCGATCCTTGTGTTCGGAGAGGTGAAATCTGGCGTCCGCGTGGCGACCTTGGCCGAGTTTCACCGTCTGCGGGAGCTCATGCTGCGCACGTTGCCGCTGCGACTCACGATGAGCAGCCTCCGCGCCGCGCTGGGTCAGTCTGCAGGCCGATCGGCAGTGGTGGCGAGCTTCAAGCAGCAGTGCGGCCTCCTGCTGTCTCACTTGTCCATGGAGGACGGTGGCTTGATGACATCCATTGAGATGTTGCTCGGCGCGGTTGACGAGGGAAACACGCAGGCGCGTATGCAGGTGGTGACGCTGGTACGTGAATGTGGTATTACGAACGTGAAGCATCATCACATTAACATGTTGCTCACGCTTATCCCCAGGTTTGTCAATGTCCAAGCGACGTGGCTCCAGAGAAGTACATCAAGTCGCTGTGCGTGCAAGTCCGAGGGCTGCTGTCGCCGTCCAACCGAGACAGCAAATTGCTCTGTGAGATGGGAGTTCTCCTCGCAGACCGAATGGCTTCAGACTACCGCGACATTTTTGACATAGAGTTTGTTTCGCCAATCTTCAAGCCGTTGCTGCTGTACGAGGACTCGAGAGCTGAGCTGGCAGACAAGCGTGCGACCGGCGACGAGGAATCTATTGCTGAATGCGTGGCGGTTGCCCACCTCTTGCTCTGCGGACCACCGCCATCCCAGCACTTGCTGCACGCACTTGCACCGATCATTCGCCCGCTGGTGCACATGCATGCATTCGCTGTTAACAGCAAGAGCTTCCAACGCCAGGTGCTCCAAGACATTTTACTTGGTAAGTGCATGCGTTTCTTGGTGGATATGCAACACGCTTTGCTCACCTGAGTATCGTGACGACAGTATGGATCAAGTTGTGCGACTTGGCACCGCTGATGCTTCAGTTGAGCGTGATGCCCGTGTCGATACCGCTTCCACAGACACTGCTATCTTGCGGCTACCAGCGATCAGACCCAGCGTGGCAAAGTCGACGCAAATTCTGTGCTGGCGGGAGTGGAGGCATCGCAATGCGCTCAACTGACGCGATGACCGAGGAAGATATTGCTGTCGAGCTGATGTCCGTCATCACACCGCTGTTGCAGCTGCTTACCTCGAAGGAGCTCGAGACTGAAGCTGTGGTTGGAGACCTGTTTGTGTCCCTGCTTCTCACCTATATGGATGTGAGGAGGAAGACGCGGCTCGAGACCAACCGTGCACAGCAGCAACCTGCTGGCACATCTGAGTCCGCTGCACTCGATATGGAGAGCTTGTACAAGGCCGCCGCCGTTCCGATGTCGCAAGTCGGGGTCGAGATGGTACTGTCGCTACTGCTGGCAGTCACTGAAGCGCTTGGCCCTGCTGTTTTACGCAGCGCGGAATCGATCCTCCGGTGTATCGTGACCGTGCTAGAGACGTACAACAACCCAGCGGTCCACATAGTTGATACGACCGACCAAACGAAGGCGGCTTTTGACGATGAGGACGAAGAAGAAGGCGATGAGATGCTCACCATCTGTCTTGGAGTCGTCATGACGATCCTCGAGGCTGGCTCCACTGAGCGAAGCAAGACCGAAGAAGCTCAGCTGCGCACCATGCTGCCTGTCTTGGAGACCCTCTCGCTTCATTCACGACCGGAGGTTGCTGAGCTTGCCAGCGACGCTCGTGTGCGGATCTTATCTCGCGAAGCTGTCCCATCTCCACCAACTGCGAAGCATCGAGAGAAGCCGTTCGCTCAAGTGCTGCAAGAGGCCGAGGAAGACCTGAAGAGCACGCTGGTGCCGCTCCGAGCGCGTGGAGTCGTGTCGCTGACTAAACTGGTCCGATCGAGCCAGCAACATCGGGGCGATGCTGAGTGGACACCACGCATCCAGCTGCTGCTCAAGATCTTCCTCCAGCACCTGGAAGACGCCGAGAGTTATGTGTTTTTGGCAGCGGTGCAAGGTCTCTCGACGCTGTCCGACATTCATCCAGACGTCGCGATCCCTCTTCTGGTCGCAGCGCTGCGAGATGCGACACGCCATTCGCTTCAGAAGCGCATTAAGCTGAGTGAGGCGCTGCTGTTCACGGCCAAGCGATGCGGGGAAACGCTGCCTAAATATGCCAACGCGTTTGTCTTCGCCTACTTGGACTGCATTCGTCCGCCGGTAGGGCAGGCGACTCGGGCGGCTTTGAAGACAGCTTCCAAGCGCGTGGCTCTCATCCAGGAGATTGACTCGGACGCTCCTGATCAGAAGCCAGAAGTCCTGGTGCCTTCACCACAAGACACTGCGGATCGGCTGGAGCAGGCGACGTTGCGTGCGAGTTGTCTGTCGAACCTCGCCGAGGTGTGCGCGCTGCTCCAGTGGAGCGTCCAGCCGTTCGCGCTCGACGTGATCACGTGCGTGCTGGGCATCCTACAGCTCGAACTCGAAAGCGGAAGCAGCACTTTGATCGCCGCGCGCGAACCCAACGCCGGCGCTGAAAGTAGCAACGCGTCTCGTGGACTGCCGCCGCCAGCACCAACGCCCGTCATCGCAGTTCGTCGCGGCGCCGTGTTCGTGCTCAAGTACCTCATCCAGCTGCTTGGGTGGAAGCTGCTGGATATTGCTCCCGAGCAACTTCGGCCAGTGTACCACACTCTTCAGCACGTGAAGCGCGTGGATCACGACAGCGTCGTCGTGTTCCACGCCAGAGAAGCGCTCGACGCGCTCGGACAAGTCATGCGCAGCGAGCTGTTCCCGCGCGTGGACGAGCAGGACGAGGCTTGGGGTATCTCCAAGCTGCGCATCGTGTAGATCGATAGATTGGTCTGGTCTGGTTGATCAAGGTGTGGTTGATTCTCTCACCTTAGAATGAATATAAACTACCCACATGCACATTGGTACACACTACTGCTATCGCCACTGGAGCGTCGATGCGAACTGCTTCGCGCGGTCGTTCGCGTTCAGCGCCTTAAATCATCATGGCCTCGTCCGAGATCAGCTCTTCGCCGCTCTCGCCCGACCCCGTCGTCTCCGTCCACACCAGATCCGCCAGCATGAAGCTCAGTTTCTTGTACACGTCCTGGAACTGGAGACACGAGCCGCTCGTTCGCCGGAACTCCACCACACACCGCTCCGGAGCCTGCTCGACACGACGAGTGCGCACATTCGCCAATATCAGAACATTGCTCCACACGATCCCACTCACAACACACAACACGGATGCCGCAGCACTCGCTGTTCCCTAGCCTAACAGGCATTCGCACTAGGGGAACTTACATTCGCGAGCGAGTAGATCCGGACCGTGAAGCTCACATCCTCCGCGGGCATCGACACCTTCGTCTTGAACCGGTCCTTGCGCGCCACGAACCGCGCCGACGTCTCCGTCAGCAGCGTCTCAACGCGCGCCTGCACCTCTGCCGGCGGCCGCGACGACTGGAAGCTCGTGTACACCGCGACGCTCGCCTTGGGGTACAGCGGCGCGAACACCTCCGACCCGGGCTCCGACACGATCGACGACGCCACGGACCGCGACACGTCCATCGCGAACGGGTCGAACTCGCCGTCCAGCATCTGCTTGGACGTCGAGCGCCGCTGCTGCTCGCGCTCCTTGCGCTTCTCCTCCTCCACTTGGGCCTTGCGGCGCAACAAATCGGCGCGGAACGACTCGACCGAGATGGTCTCCTCCTTGATCCACGGGTGGTTCTGCTCGCACCACATCACATCATACAAATGTCAGCAAACAAACGACGCATCCATCCCAAACAAACACGGCAGCCGTACCTTGATCTCCTCGAGCGTGATGCGCTCCTGCGGGTTGACGCGGAAGATACGCGACATGAGCGCCATGGCGCCGGGCGAGAAGACGGCCGAGCGAGCGTGGGCGGCCCAGAACGCCTCGTACTGGCGCGCGGCGCACGCGCGGAACCACCAGTCCTGCTTGGCCGCGATCTGGAAGGGCGGGAAGCCCGCGAGCATGATGAAAAGCACGACGCCGGCCGACCAGACGTCCGCAGGTGCGCCTTCGTACGGCAGGCACGACAGCACCTCCGGGCTCATGTACGAGCGCGTGCCGCACTGCGTGTACAGCTCGACGACGGCGCCGTTGTCGCCCTCGCGCAGGCCCGACAGACCAAAGTCCGCGATCTTGAGCGCGAACTGGTCGTCCAGCAGCAGGTTCTCGGGCTTAATGTCGCGGTGGTAGACGCCCTTCGAGTGGCACTCCTCCAGACCCGCGACGAGCTGCTGGAAGTAGGCGCGCGCGATCGACTCCGAGAAGCAGCCCGTGTACATCATAAAGTCGAAGAGCTCGCCGCCCGTGGCCAGCTCCAGCACGATGAGGATCACCTTCTTGCTCGCGCCGTTCTTCTTGACGTAGTCCAGGTCGTCGTGCACGCCGAGCAGCCGCAGCACGTTCGCGTGGGCCACGCGCGACATGGCCTCCACCTCGCGGTACACGTTGATCATGGCCTTGCGGTTCAGCTTGGTGCAGTCGATGATCTTGAGCGCCACGCGCTGCTGCGTCTCTGTGTCGATGCCCAGCTTGACCTTGCCCTGGAGACCCGACCCGAGCGTGTGCTCCACCTGGTAGTGCTTCAGGAGGCGCCGCGGGGCCGCGGCCGGCGAGGGGTACGGCGCGGCGTCCATTTTCGCAACTGGCGCGATCGATGGGGCGACGAGGGCGGTCGTCATGGCGGTCCGAGCGGTGCTGCCGAGGTCGGTGTCGCGGGCGAGTGGGGCTTCTTCCGCCGTCTTCTCTTTCCAAAGTGATGCCGGGGATCTGCCCGCAGACGATGGGTATACATTTTCAGCCAATCACTGGAGACTTAATCCAACATCTTTCCGCCAATGGCGCGGCACTGACCAACAGTCAGGACACAAGCATGATGGAATGATTGTAATCATCACATTCGGTGAAAAATCCACCGGCGAGGAATGTTGGTGCCGCAAAGTGGCTTGACCTGGCACTGCATCACTGGAGCGAGGGATCGACAGGCGCGTCGAGCCCTTGCAGCGGCGGGAGCCTGACTCGACGCGACCTGCGATACCGTACGGCACGTGGTGGACCGTCCTCCATCACGAGCAGTCACCACACAGTGACGGGGCCGGACCGCCACGCCGTGCGACATGCCCACATGGCTTCCTTGAGCAAAGGCTGCGACTGCATGTTCGCCATGCAGAAAGAGCGGTCGATTACACCAGTGGCTTCTCCGCGTGTTCTCGTGGCCCGCGAAATCCATCGGTGGTGGCGGCCGCGCGCTTCGTTGCGTGCGTCCATGACGTGGCAGTGGGCTCCGCGACGAAGGCGACGACGAGCACCTCGCCTCCACGGTTCCAGCGACGCACCGCTTGATATTGCGGACCCTGCGCTGTATTTTCGAGTGGCCGACACCGGCAAAATCGTTCTGAATGGCTGCTGGCATTGCGCGCTGTGGGTCCGGCGACAGTGCGGCTACCGTATCCATCCCATCAGCCGCACGGACGCAATGAGCGGCTTGACGCGATGGGTACACCATTGGATGGAGCCGTTACCCCGATTTAGTGACTAGAATAAGATATCCTGACTACTGGTATCTTGGTCCGCATTCGGCAACCTGACTCGGCTTGGCCAATTGTGACTCTCGATGACGCAGAAATGGCCAATCCGAGACCAATTCACCCTCTCAAGCGGCAACTCTTCAGCTTTTTGGCTCGCGCTTGAAGCGAGCTCTCGTCCCCTCCACACTCCGATCTTCGGCCGCGCGGGACAGGCGGGAAACAAGAGCGGGAGGGAGGAACTGCCATGAGTTACGGCGGGGGTGGCGGGGGCGGTGGGGGCGGCTACGGCGACCGCCGCGGCTACGGCGAGGGTGGCGGCGGAGGCCGAGACCGCTCGCGCGAGCGCGGGTACGGCGAGCAGCGTCCAGGCAGCAGCGGTGGTGGCGGCGGCGGCGGCTACGACCAGCAGCGTGGTTACGACCAGCAGCGTGGTTATGACCAGCAGCGAGGTTACGATCAGCAGCGTGGTTACGATTCGCGCGGAGGCGGCGGCCACGGCGAGTACGGAGGCTACAGCGAGTCTCGCTCCGGCTCGGGCGGCTACGACGACTACAGCCGCGGCGGAAGTGGCAGCGGTGGATACGACTCTGGCTCGCGTGGCTACAGCGGCAGTGGCGGTGGCTATGAAGGTAGTCGCAGCGAGTACGGGTCGGGTGGTGGCTCGGGATCGGGCGGGTACTACGGCGGAGAGCGTGGATACGAGCGCGAAGGCTACAGCAGTCAGCGGAGCGGATACGACGAGCGTGGCGGCTACAGCAGTGGATACGGCGGCAATAGCGGCAGCGGAGGATACAGCGGCAGTAGTGGCAGCGGTGGATATGGGGACCGCGGCGGGTACCAAGAGCGTGGCTATGGTAGCGGCTCGGGCGACCGTGGAGGTTATGACGACCGCGGTGGCAGCAGTTATGGTCGGAGCTACAGTGGATCGTCTGGCGGCTACGGCGAACGCGGCTATGAGGGCGGATCCGGTTATGGCGGTTCCAGTGGCGGCGGTGGCGGCGGATATGACAGCCGTGGTGGATATGACAGCCGTGGTGGATATGACAGCCGAGGAGGCTACGGTGGCGGTTCTGGACGAGACGAGCGCGGCTACGGAGGAGGAAGCAGCGGCGGTTATGATGATCGATCCCGCGGCGGGTATGGCGGTGGCAGTCGCGGCGGATACGGTGGCGGTCGCGAGGAACGAGGTTACGGCGGCAGTGGCGGCGGCGGAGGAGGTCGTGAGGAACGTGGCTACGGTGGTAGCGGAGGTGGTGGCCGTGAGGAACGTGGCTACGGTGGCCATGGCGGTGGAGGTGGCGGTCGTGAAGAGCGTGGCTACGGCGGTCATGGCGGTGGAGATCGTCGTGGCGGTGGAGATCGCTTTGGTGGTGGCCGCGGTGGAGGAGGTGGCCGTGGTGGCGGGCCGCGTGGACAGCAAGGTCCTGGCGTCGGTGTGACTGCAGGACACGGATATGAGGCCATCGGCGACCCAGTCGCGGATCCTCGCGTTCAAGACGAATGGAGCGGCCGTGCTCCAGCGCACGAAGTGAAAGAAGACCCGAGCATCCAGCAGCAAACTCTGATCGCCCGCCGCCCGAACATCGGCCGTGAAGGACGCACCAGTCCTCTGGAAGTGAACTACTTTTCGCTGTCTCTTGATTCGAACGTGCGGGAGATTTTCAAGTATCGTGTTGATGTGGAACGGTCGCCTGATGTCGGTCACTATGGCCCCGCGTCGAGCGATCACAAGGAAGAAGAAAAGGACGTGACGATGGCCGAGGACGTGAAACAGGAGGAGAAACAGGAGGACGTGGAGATGCGCGACACTACGGAGCCGCCGAAGCGTCCCGAACGTCCACTGCCCAGAACCCTGGTTCGAGCCATCATCAATGCTGCCATGAGGCAGTATGAGAGCGAGTTCGGAGGCATCCGCGTCGTTCATGACGGCATG
>JAADXC010000067.1:0-78015 GCA_023336425.1 Phytopythium cucurbitacearum (nom. inval.) | reverse complement strand
GAAGAGGCCGGACAATCCTACGAACGGCTACGCGCCGGGCAAGAGCAACGTATCCACAACCTGGAATTGGTTCGACAAATTGCGGAGGATGTCGTTGAACGCGTGAAGGTCGATCAAGACCTACACGCCAAGGAACTTGCCCGCGTCCGGGGGCAAGTTGAAGACCTTAGTAGTAGGCGCCGTCAGCGCAGAGTGTAAGTAGATATCAAAAATTTTTTTTTAATTGTTTGCGTTTATTGTTGCGCACAAAGAACTCGTGCTTGATGGCGGCGATGAGCGAGCGGCTGAACTGCTCGTCGCAGTCGCGAAACAAGCGCACGTGCTGCAGCAGGTTGGCATGTACGTAGAGAGCAATGTCTTGGCGCACGGACGTGGGTAGTCCGCGCAGCTGGTCGTCCTCGTGCATGCCCTTGCTCTCCTGCCACGAGAGCGCGATGTAGACCTTCATCTGCGTCCACATGTCGGGCAGGAAGCCGTGGAAGGCCATGAAGTGGCCCACGTGTGTCACGCGCTTCTCGAACACCGCGCGCTGGCCGAACTCCATGGCGAAGAACTTGAAGAAGCCGCCAGAGAGCACGCTGAAGCGCACGACCGACACGAAGATGACGGCCAGCGTCGCCGCGTTCTCGACCGCGTTCATGGGAAAATGTCGCCGTAGCACACGGTCGTGATGGCGCCGATGCTGAAGTGGAAGCTGCGCAAGTACGCAAGCGAGAAGGACACGCGACGAATGGCCACCAGATCGGCGCAGCCTTCAAACGTGAACATCCCCGGTGTCGTGAGCCACGATGTATCTCCGTCCTGGTAGTGCAGGTACGACACGCCGAAGAAGTTGCACGCAAGCCAGTGCGTGCCCAACATGAAGGCGAGTCGGAGACGCCACAGGTAAAGTTGACCCGGTCGCAGACCCGGCAACTTAGCCTCATAGAGCAGGAACTGCTGGAGCTGGTCGCTGAGCGAGTGGAAGTGCAGCACCCGCACGAAGCGATTGACCTTGAGGAAGGCGATCGTATGCCAGTTGACGAACCCGCCGCTCGGGGAGTGGAAGAGCGGCCAGTCGTTCGGCGTGCGCGTCGGTGGCTCCGGTCCGACCAGCGGCGCCACGACGGGGACAAACGCGGGGCGATCCCGTGCACTCGACGGCATCTTGCTCATGATATCGACCTTGGCGCGAACCAAGTAGCTTCGGAATGGCTATTTCAATAAACGCACTGGGGTTTTGTTTATTTGCTAGTTTTGATCCAAACGAATCCAGAGCATCTGGATCTACTTGGCGAGCTGGAGGTGCCACTTGACCTCTTTGACCATTTGGCCGAGCAGACGCAGCATCGAGTCCTGGATAAGCTCCTTGGTGCTCTCGGACTGTACGAGCGCCGAGCGGTGCAGCTTGGCGTGGTACCATCGCGTCATGACGACGACTAACTCGCCGTCTTTGGTTCTGTGAGTTCGAACTTGGACAATGCCCGTCAGGTCGTTGCGGGTGTAAACGTTAGGTCGGTACGGGTACAGCTCGTCGCTGTCGAAAAAATCCATCGCCATCACGACAACCTGGTCGTCTTTGCCACCGTCGAGGTCGGGAAGCCGGCTGGTGAAGCTGACACCATTCTTCTCGATCCGACTGCGTCTCGCAGCCGCGCGTTCTCGAGCGCCATTGCCTTTACCGTTTGCAGTTCATCGAGGGACGGGACCCCCGCTTGCTTGCGAAGGGACGACACGCGCGACTCCAGCTCGTGCATTTCCACCACCAGCGACTCCTTACGCTCCTGTTCGTACACACAGCGCTCAGTTAGCCAGTTGCACTGGACCACGACACAGAACATTCGCACCTTTTGAGCGATGTGGCACGGCTTCTTGCGTTGACACCGCTTGGGTGCGGTCGCGTTCAGGCGCTTGGCCAGGAGGGACGAGGGGGACGGAGAGCCATCCTCCGCAGAGGGCGACGACGCGTCAATGGACTCGGACTCCGTGTCGTCGAAGTCGTGGTGCATCGGTCCGGTTGAAATTCGCACATGTCTCCAGCCAGCTGACTCGTGCGAGATGCGAAAACACACATCTCGCACAGAGAAGAACGGGTTAAATTAGATCTCACAAATGGGTAATTGGGTTCTTCTCATTTCATCCTTTCCCGCCACCGATCGTCAGCCGGTGGCAGCAGCGACGTCAGCATTGGCTGGTTGGTTGGCAGTGACCGGTGACAACCAAGCGCGATCCACCCGCCCTCCCCCTCCGTTTGCCCACTCCACCCTGTGCGAAGATGGCGTCGCCGTACGAGACGCCGCGTGTGGACGTGAACGCGGGCGGCTGGGGCCCCACGTCGCTGCCCGAGCGGTTCCTGAACGTGCCGTACGCGCCGTTCAACCAGGGCGACAAGCTCGGCAAGGCCGCCGACTTTGCGTCCACGTACGCGCCGCGCGTGTCCCGCTATGCGCGCGACCCGTCGGGCGTGAACGCCGAGTTCCAGTACAAGCATGACGCCGAGGAGGACGCGTCGTTCCAGCTGGTGGACACGGCCAAGTCGACGAAGCCCAAGTCGTTCGACCGGCTGCGGCCGACGTGGAACCAGCAGCGGTTCGCCGGCCGCGGTGCTCAGCAGTTCGGCGGCGGACGCGGTGGCGGTCCGGGCGGCCGGTTCGGCGACCGCCAGCAGGCGGACCCGAACGCGCCGGGCGGCATCCACAACAACATGCACCGCCTGAAGGGCCAGCAGAAGCAGAACAAGCGCTGGGACCGCCTGAGCAACGCCCGCCGCATGTTCACGAGCCGCCGGCGCGACGAGGTCAAGATCGACCGCGTCGCCAGTGTGCACGTGCAGTCGAGCTGGAGCCTGGTGGACCAGTTCGAGCACCAGCAGCTGACGAAGCTGCAGGCGAACATCCCGGCCACGGACGACCTCAAGTGGTGCGGCGAGCTGCTCGAGTACGACACGGCGTTCGACCGCGTCACGTCGCGCTCGAACATGCGCGTGCGCCGGTACGACGACCGCGACTTCTACTATGTGACGACGACGGACGACCCGGTGATCGAGGAGCTGGCGACCAAGGGCGAGGCGAACGTGTTCGCGACCGATGCCATCCTGGCGCACCTGATGGCGAGCCCTCGCGCCGTGTTCCCGTGGGACCTGGTCGTGCAGCGCGTCAACAACATGGTGTTCTTCGACAAGCGGGACGAGTCGGCGTTCGACCTGCTCACGGTGAACGAGAACGCGAGCGAGCCGCCGCACTCGGACGACCCGGCGAGCGTGAACCACCCGGACCGTCTGAGCCTCGAGGCGACGATGATCAACCAGAACCTGTCGCAACAGGTGATGAAGGCGAGCGGCCCGAAGAAGGCGCTGGACGCGCCGAACCCGTTCGCGAACGACGAGGCCGCGCCGGCGACGTACGCGTACCGGTACCGCAAGTTCGACCTGGGCAGCGGCATCACCATGGTCGCGCGTTGCGAGGTGCACGGCGTGCAGCACAAGAAGGGGGCCGAGCAGTACGTGTCGGCGTTCGCGCTGAACGAGTACGACCCGAAGCTCGCGGGCAGCATCGACTGGCGCAAGAAGATCGACTCGCAGGTGCGTACTGTTGACGGTTCGAGACCGTGGGGTGTGGTGGCAGCAGTGGTGCAACTCGATGATTGTCGGCACATTCGTGTCATTATACGCTATTCCGAGACGCTTGGTGCGGAGAGCTTCATTTCGATGAGAGTTGTTGCTGCTGCTGCTGCCTTCCCTATCCAGCTATTTGAGTGCGTCTTGATGGTCTGATGGATGCTGACTCGTTTTGATTGTTTGATATGTTTAACTACAGCGCGGCGCGATCCTGGCGAACGAGATGAAGAACAACGCGAACAAGCTGGCCAAGTGGACGGCGCAGTCGCTGTTGGGCGGCGTGGACGAGCTCAAGCTCGGGTACGTGTCGCGCGTGAACGCCAAGGACCCGTACGCGCACGTGGTGCTCGGCACACAGTCGTACAACCCGGCGACGTTCGCGACGCAGCTTGCGCTCAACCAGAACAACATGTGGGGCATCGTCAAGATGCTCGCCGAGCTGCTGCTGGAGCAGCCCGAGGGCAAGTACGTGCTGATGAAGGACCCGAACAAGCCCGTCGTGCGTCTCTACGCCGTGCCGCAGGACACGTTCGAGGATGGCGACGAGGCTGCCAGCGACGAGGACGAGGAGTAGGATGGACAGGATGGATCATCGTTAACGGAGCCCTTGCTGGTCCTCGTAATTCATGGTCACGTGGCAATGCGTCAGCGGGAAGTGGGTGGTGGTGTGTAGTGGCGTTCGACTGGCGCAGTAGAAGGTGGGGCGTTGGTAGAGGACGGAGGCGAAAGTGTCTTCAAGGATGCGGATGCATTTTCAGTGGCCGCATCAAGTGCAGTGGCCGCGAGCCATTAGCTTTGCGTCAAGCTTTCGAGGTCGGAAGAGGTGAGGCATAGATACACTGGAGACCGTCGAAGTTCCAGAATCAACTGGCCTGGACTGGAGACTTGTAGATTTCTGGACGCAGCAGACTGTGCAGGGGTTGAAGAATTCCAGTCCAGTGGAATGACCGACCGCGATCAGTAAATCGAATGGATGTCGTCCGATCGAGAACAGGACAGCTTCAACAAAACCAGTCCAGCCAATCACCAAAAGTTGCATTCATCCTCTGGACAACGCCGATCGGGATGATCGGCTGATCGTTGTGTGGCTGGCAGGGCATATCTTGAGCGCAAGGGGATGTCGCAGTGGACGAGCCGCGTCCGCAATCGAGTGGCGTCCGCCCTGGTTCGGTGGCCTTCCACTGCTGCGGTCTTTAGCCTGCTCTCGGCCGTCCGACGTCCGCGGATCGGGTCGCCACCGACACCTCCGGCACCAACTTCTGACCGATTGTTCCGCGGATAATTCGGCGGAAGCGAGACATCAAGGCTGTGTGAAAGCTCGATATTCGGCAGATTTTCCGACGCAATTGCGACACTGCGGCCGCGTGTGGGGGCCATCTGTGGTGGTCGTCCCCCACACCCGCACGTCGATCTGCGGACGAAAACCAGCGCCGGATTGTCGCTCGCCTCGACGCGACGCCAGCCACGTTTGGTGCTCGGCCAGCAGCTTTTCGCGATTTTCCTCTCTATTCGCATAATCGCCAGCTGGCCGCACGCACTGCGCATCGTCTGTCGCGTCAGCCTATTTCGCAAAACAAGGTCGCTGACAACCATATCGCGCTATAACAAGGTGTATACCTCGGTAAAGTCAAGCGTTTGAGTGCCGAAACCCACCGTGTTTGGGGAATATCCGAGCGTGCACTCGCGACCAAGTGGGTTCAACAATCACCGCACCTGACACCACGTCCTCGTAGCGATAAACCATCAGAAACCGCGGCAACACCTGCCCACCGGCCGCCTGACCGCTTCTCCTCCCCCCTGCCCACCTTCCACCGCGCTCACGTCTTTTTGCGGCAGCGTCGCCAGTCGCCGCACATCCCATATTGCGCCGTCGCGCGTCGGTCATCTACCAGTCCGCACAGGTAAACAGCGCGCTGCATTTTGGTTCGCTAACTGTCATATTGACTGAGCAACCGTCCGCGGCGCTTCGGCTAAAAGCGGTTGCGATAATATCCCGATATTCCCTCCCCCGTTTCCGAGTACTAACGCGCGTGACTCTGTGTCGGTCGTAACCGTGAGCAGGCGCCGCAACCAGCCACCCGCCCGCGGAACCGACCGGAACGTTCGCGGCCCCGTCGCAAGCTACCCGCAAACTATCCGCAAACTATCCGCCCCCATCCAGTGTACGGCCTGTCGGTTCCAGTCGACCGGAATCCAGAACACGTCGACGTACTGGACGGTTCCCCCAGAGCACTTTCGCATCTCCCGAGTCATGACCACCACCGCGGCGGCCGCACCTTCCCAGCCGCGCCGGTCGTCTACCCGCGCGCGGCGGTCCAACAGCTATGGCGGGGCCTCGCTCCCATCCGCGGATTCCTCAATTTCTCCCCGGCCGTCACGGCGTGCCGTGCAGTTCAGTGCCGTGGCCCCCGAGCGGGACGCGGACGACGAGGACGCGGACGAGGACGCGGACGAGGCCGCCGACCAAATGGACGCCTACTTCCACTACGAGCCGAGCCGGCGGCTCACGAGCCTGCAGCACGTCCGCGAGTCAGCCAACCTGCACAACCTGCGCGGCTCGTCCCTCGGGGACGTCCGCGACTCGCAGGCCCAGGGACGGCGCAAGGCCGCGTCGGTCGCGGACGCGATCGCAGCCATGCTCCCCGGCCAGGCCACGTCGTCGTCCCCCTCGCGGAGACGACGGTCGTCCACCGACTGGCTCGTTAACGGCGCGCAGCTCTCGCGAGCGCAGCAGCAAGGGTGCTTTAGCTACATCAAGCGACGTCACAGCATCGCGCTGGCTTTCGCGGCCGATGACACGCCGGACGTGGCAGAAGCCGGTGCAACTTCAGGAGGTGACGTCGACGCGTCACCCAATGCATCACCGGCGTCACACCACAGCGACGAAGGCCGCGAGCCGTCCAACATTTCGCCGCTGGACGCGGCCGATGGCGAAGGCGGCAGCGGACAGAGCAACTGGGAGTTCACCAAGACGAAAATGGGCGTGCGGCTCTTCAAGTCGCGTCGCTCGCGGTGCGAGGTGCGCGGCGTGACGCTCGTGAACGCGTCGGTCAAGAACGTCATGTCGCTGCTGGCGGCCGGCGAGAGCTCCGAGGCGTTCGCGCACGCGCAGCGCGTGCTCGTGGGCAACGACCAGCTGCTGGACGCCAAGGTGCTCGCGAGCTGCGTGCCGGCGTCCACGTCGCGGTACTTCCACTGCGGCCTCAAGTACCAGGCCATCAAGAACCCATTCGGCGCCACGCCGCTCGACCTCGTCTACCTGGACTACACGGACGTGTCGACGACGCCCGACGACAAGCTGCTCGGCTACCGCATCGTCGAGTCGATCCGCGTGCCGGAGCTGCGGCCGCTGCCCAAGTTCACGCGCGCGTCCATCCGCTGCGAGGTGTACATTGTGCGCGAGACGGCGCAGCCGGGCGTGGTCGAGGTCACCTTCGCGTCGCACCTGGACCCGAAGAGCAAGTTCGCGCCTGGCAGGAGAGCCAACTGGCTCGACCAGGCGGCTGCGCGGCTCGCCAACCTGCGCGCGTACGCCGAGAAGGCCAGCTTCTCGCACCGCCTGCTGCTCGAGAAGAGCAAGCTGGACCAGCGCGCCAAGGTCGAGCACCGCCGCGCGTGTACGATCTGCCAGCACAACTTCTCGTTCCTGCGCAAGCGCCACAGCTGCAGACTCTGCGGTGACGTGAGCTGCGGCCGCTGCTGCCGGAAGCTGCCGATCCTCGTCGACACGGAGACGACGCGAGTCAAGGTGTGCCTCGGCTGCATCCTCGAGTCGCGCCGCCACCCGGACGAGCTCGGGCGAGGAGAGCTCGCAATGTCTGAGCGCCGCGGCGAGCTCGGCAATTCGACGTTTATCATCCATGACGAGTAGGCGAGCCGGCGGGTCGCAACGCCTCCCCGCCACCTGAACGTGTTGAAGTGAGTAACCAGTAATTGGATCCCGATTTTGTGTCGTTTCAGATCATTTGCAAATTGCCAAAAAGACAGTAATTGTTGTACCTTTGCAGTGGCATATTGGAGGCACCAATACGCGTTACGACAGGATTTTATCCACCACGGAGACTCTCCCTTGCTGGTCGGATCAGATCGAAGATGCACGCGCTCCGGGCGGGGGTGGCGCGCCGCCTGCTGGATGGCGAGGACCGCTCGATGGAGCAGCTACTGAACGTGCTCACATGGATCGTGGCGCTGCTGCTGCTAGGTGCGCTGCTGCGCGTCGCGCGGGACTGGTGGCGGCGCCGAGGGTACCGCGCGATCGATCAGGACGACCGCGGCATGTACTCGGCTGCGCTGCTCGGCACGAACGACTCGTGGGAGCGGCTGCCTGTGGCGGTGGAGATGACGACGCGTGTGAGCTCTCAGCGCCGCCGCGACGCCGACGACCAGGAGAGCAAGGCATGATCCGGGGGTAGAGTGGAGCGAAATATATGAATTTGGAACTACCTGTTGAGCAGAGCGAGCACCTCGGCCGCTGTATGTCATGTCATGAGTCAATAAAACAACAAGATATCCGCAGGGTATCGATGGGTGGATAACGTACGTGAGCGGACGATGGCGTCGGGCGTGTACTCCCATTCGGACGTTGGGAAGCGAGCAAAGTCGAACTTGTCGGCTTCAGCTGCAGCACCAGCACGGTTGCTGCCGCCAGTGTTGAAGCGGTCGCGGCTGGCCGTCGCCTTGGTGAGTCGCGGCGGGCCGTGCGCCACTGGCGTCCTGAACTTGTTGTTCGGCGCGGTGTTGGTTCGTCGTCCGAGTCCAGAGAGCGCCGAGGATGAACTGGAGCTGGCTCCGTCGTCAAACGGCGCTGTCTCCACCACAGCGGCAGCAGAGGTCGAATGAGAGTTGACGGTGAGTGGCGTGGTGTCGATGACGTCGATCAAGAACCTGCAGGCAGTAGCACCGCAAGTATCAGTCGCTGACCTGGAAAAGGACAGAGGGTATCAATTGCTGGATCTCGTACTTGGCCGTCTCGATGAACTCGTCGTCCTTGCGGTCCCAATCGGGCGGACCGACCTTCGCCTCGTCCAGCACCTTGCCTGTAAGTGTAACAGAGTCAGAGATTATCCTTGATGAATGGATCCCTCATCATCAAACGAACCAGTCGCTGGCGCGTCCTCGCACAGCACGAGCCGCCGCGACGCGTAGAGCGAGAGGAAGCCGTCGTGCCACGTCTTGCGCTTCTGCGACTTGTGCTTGGTGTACATGCACTCGAAGTGGACCTCGCCGGCCGCGCCGAGCAGCTCGCGGAGCTTGACCATCGCTTCGCCTCGCGTCGCTTGGCGCCAAATTTTGTGTTGACAGGCATGCCCTACCGCTGCCTATCTGAATAGAGCGCCATGTGACGTGTGGGAAAAGGGAACACCTTGTTCCCTTTTACTATATCCTAATTACGGAAATGCACCGGTTTCGTTGCAATTTCGTAATTACTATAAATAATTACAAGGAAAAGGGAACAGTGTTCTCTTTTCCTAATATGATAAAAGTATAAAACATTATCGCTAACCTGATACATATATAAAACGTTATCTCATTGTCGACTCCCCGCACGCAACGAAATAGGAGCCCAGGGTTTCCCTGTCCACTAAACTTGATAAAAGTATTAAAATTTTTCGCTAAACTGATAAATGTATAAAACATCAGCATCGATGAGGAGTAACCATGGGGGTACGCATGACGGGTGTGGATCTTGTAGGGTCCGGGGAAGAACATTATCACGTCTCAGAGGCTCATGCAACTTCAAGGTGGTGAGCACGCGCAGGAGGAGCCAGTCGCCGCTCCTCCTTTGCTGACCTTGACTTGCGGTTTGTATGTACGATGTCAGCAGAGTATGGCGCCGCGGCAACATGCTTGCAGCACTGCCAATGCAGCAGACCTCGTTCAGCGTCGTGCGTGGCGATCGCTGTGCTAATCGCATTCGAAGAGATCACCACGCGAAGGTTATGAGTGTCCGCGAGGAGTTACCTCACCCATGTGTACGTGCGCATGAAACGCCACTCTGAAGCTGACGTTGCCGTTCGTAGACGACGCCATCGAACGCTAAACGCTGGTCGCTGCATCCTGAAGTTTGAACTGTTCGCAGCGCTCATGACAGTCGCAAAAACACTGGCGAGTCGCTCACCAAGCAGCCGAAAGCTGACGGCGGAGCTCGCGGCGCAGCGCATCAACCAATTAATCGGCGCGACAGGGACAGCAGCCAGTGCCACGGCGGCCAGTCGCTGCGTCGAGCGCTGGCCATTTCAATTACGCGCTGGTCCAGCACGTTTGACGCCTTCGAGTCCGCCATGCGTTCGCTGCTGCCAGGTTTGACGGCGTTTCAGTATACTTCACCTCAATGTGATCTTGGCAGCAACATTTCGACTTGGAGAATGCGAAGCGCAACTTCAATGTGTATAAAGTCTCGCGGGCATTCTCAGATTGAATGTGCGAGCGGACCTTCAACACAACAACATCTCCATTGCACCAGACAGCCGGCGCCGACCGCCTGCTCACCGCATTTCTTCCGCAGATTTGAGCGGACCCCATCGTCAACCGGCTTCCATTAATTAGCCAAGATCTTTTGTTGATGCTGCTACTGTTGCAGTCTATCGATCAGAGAGGATCTCGCCGCAACTTCATAATCCATTGCTATACAAACTCCCTGGTTTGTGTCTGCGCATATCGAGCGCAAGTCCCTCGCAAATGGCCAAGATGGCAAAAACACGCGTGGTGCATGACGCTCGGCTCGAGCTGGCGACCGCGACACCAAGTGCGCCGCCGCACCCAGCACTCGACGACTCCCATAGGCTGCGGGCAGAAACGCACGCGGGCGTTTTCGACCAATCCCGTTGCTCAATCGAACCTCTTCCGACCAATCGCGTCGCCGTTTCGAATTTGCGCCAATCCGCGCGCTCGCAGGATCCGAAAAGAAGCGCACACCGTTCGTTGAAGTTGCCGCGTGGGAGTCGGCGCATGTCTTCTTCCACCTTGCCTGCAAAACTCGATACGCTTTCCAAGATCCAACCCCACGGTCAACGGGTCAAACGGTAGCAGGGCTTCTCCTCTCCTGTGCTTGTCGTGCCCAGTGCCATTTCCCAAGTTGGCCGGCGGTGCTCAAGCAGTTCTCTCGCATCGGTCTTCCAAGTCGTCGAGCTCATCAAGCTTTTTCGATCGTCAAGCTTTTAGTTCTCCCAAGATGGTCAAGTCGGACGTGTACTCTTCCCCGATCGTGTTCAGCCAGCTGGACTTGCGGGTCGGTCTCGTGACGGAGGTGTCGGCGCACTCGACGTCGGAGCGGCACTACGTGGAGACGGTGGACATCGGAAAGGGCGAGACGCTCGAGATGGTGATGGAGCACCAGCCGTACTTCTCGGAGGAGGAGCTGCTGAACCGCAAGGTGGTGGTGCTGTGCAACGTGAAGACGGTGAAGGTGGTGCGGACCAAGTCGACGGGTCTGATCCTGGCTGCGTTCAACGAGTCGAAGGGCCAGGTGGAGCTGCTGGACCCTTCCCCGGAGGCCGAGATCGGCGAACGCGTGTACGCTAGCGGCGAGGAGCTGCAGGACCCTGTGACGCCGATCCAGATGAAGAAAAACAAGGTATGGGAAACGGTGAACAAGGGCATCGCGACGAACAAGAAGAAGGAGGTGATGTACCAGGACCGGTGGATCATCCGGTCGCGCGCCGGTCCGGTGCACGTGGAATCCCTCCAGAAGGCGGGCATCCTGCTCAAGTAAGTCTTGGACGCCGTTCGCGTCTGGCACTTTTGAGCCGGAACGAGGAGGCATGACGCGAGACTGGAGACTGGCGTTGCTGGATCATCCATGATCTGGTGCCAGTGACTAGGATCGTGTTGGTGCCTTTCTCATTGATGTGAGACTCGTTCGGAGCGTGATAGCGTGTCGATCGAGAAACGAAAACTGATGGTGTAACATGTTCACTACCAAACCCCACTTGTGTCTTTGTGTTTGTGCTTGTTGAGGGATCTGAGGTAGTTGGAGAAAGAACGCACGATGTTTGTGATGCTGCCGTGGTAGTGCAAATCAACAAACACTGGAAGGTCGACAAAATGGGTTGAAGAAGATCTCGCTCAGGTGTGTCACTATTCTAAGTGCGTCAACGTCACATTCACGGGGCTGTGTCAATAGTGTCCATGATCTACCGTCGACATCGATGACAAGGTATTCTGTCCGTCGCTGTCTTTGAACACACCGGAATCTCAGGTGGCAAACACTAACTGTGGCTGTTCAAGGTCTGCTTCAACATGACCCGCATTCTTCCGCTGCTGAATGCCAGCAGCAGCAGCATGCACGACAGTGACGGCGCTGGCGGCAGCGAAATGCGAGGCAAGGATTTGCTCCGTGGCAGTCGACCCGTCGAGAGATTCGACGGAAAAGTGCTGCCTCGACTTCCTTCTCCATAGACACGCGGGTCACTCACCCACGCAATCCAAGCAGCGTTTCTCATGCAGCTGCCGCAGCAATCGCTCCACCAAGCCACCGAACTCGCGTCGCCCATGCACGGCTGCTCGAGCACGGGGGTGTGTTTGGCTGCTCCGCTCTGTGCCAGGCTCAGCACTCTGCAAGTCGAAGTGTCCTCCAACTCCAATCCGCCGACAAACGCTCGCATCCCACAGTAAGAACTGGCAGCAGCGGCACCGCCTTGAAGTTGGACGGGGTCTGCCGAGCGGATGGGGACCACTTTGCCTCGAGGTCGCTTGCTTCGTACGCGCGTCTCGCAATCCGCCATTCGGATCATCCGATGGTCAGGCGCTGGTTTGAAAACACGGCTGACCTCATGCCACCTGTCCCACTTCGCGGTGGCCAATCTGCAATTCATTCTCAATTCATCCTCAATTCTTTGAATCATGTCTTGCGTTTCGCGGCGGATCTTTGACTCGCTAAGTTTACATTAGGCGTTACTTCAACTCGGTGACGCGCGCACGTCGATTTTTCCGATTTTCGTGTCGCTCCCACGGAAAGCTCGAGGGGGATCGACCGATCCCTTCCACCCACCACCACCACCACCACCGCCGCCGCCAAGCCCACTCGATTACTTCTCGACTGGCGGCGGCGGCAGCACTCCACAGACCGACAGCTATCTCGTTATCATGGTGGCGCACAACGACGGCAAGGCCTCAAACGGCGGGCAGGCGGCCGCGCGGCTGCTCGGCTCGACGTGCTCGGGCATCTGCGAGCTCATGATCTTCCACCCGGTGGACACGGTCGCCAAGCGGCTCATGACCAACAAGGAGTCGGTGCGTGGGCCACTTTTTCAACATGTTAAACGTAGCTATCGACCTCAGAGGTAGCTGACGGCGCTGTCCACCCGCAGGTCAAGGGAATGAGCGGCTTCTCCAAGGTCATCTTCCGCGACGCGTACGAAAAGCCGGCGCTCGCGCGGTACCGCTCGCTGTTCCCGGGTCTGGGTTTCGCGGCGGGCTACAAGGTCTCGCAGCGCATCTACAAGTTCGGCGGCCAGCCGGTGGTAAAGGACTACATGGCCAAGCACCACGCGCAGTTCTTCGAGCACACGTTCGGCGACCGCAACGCCAAGACCATGATGCACGCGACGGCCGGCTCACTCATCGGCGTGGGCGAGATCGCGCTGCTGCCGCTCGACGTGCTCAAGATCCGCGCGCAGACGAACCCGGCGGCGATCGCCGGCAAGGGCGTCGTGCAGATCTTCGCCACCGAGGGCTTCGCGCTGTACCGCGGCGCGCTGTGGACGGCCGCACGCAACGCTCCCGGCTCGTTCGCGCTGTTCGGCGGCTCGGCTGCCGCCAAGGAGTACATGTTCCACCTCGAGAACTACAACGACGCGACGTTCTTCCAGAACTTTGTCGCCTCCATCTCTGGCGCCTCCGCCAGTATCATCGGTACGGAATACCTCTGCCTCGTGGATGTGGATGTGTGACATCTTTTGATGCTAACGCTGTTGGATGGATGTGAATGATCAGTCGCGCAGCCGCTGGACGTGATCAAGACGCGCATCCAGTCGCGGCCGTTCGACTCGCCCGAGAGCGGCGCGTCGATCGTGCGCAACCTGCTGAAGAACGAAGGCCCGACCGCGCTGTTCAAGGGCGTCATCCCCAAGCTGAGCGTCGTGGGACCCAAGCTCGTCTTCTCGTTCGCCGTCGCGCAGCACCTCATCGCCTACTTCGAGAAGTCGTTCGCGTAGAGCCGGCGCGTGTCAAGTGGCCTACCTACCGGGTCACGTAGCAGAGCACCGAGCGGTACGACAATCCCAACCATTCTCCGTCTTGACCGTGCTACTCGCTCCTTTTCTATCTGCGTAGAGCTGTGTACAGCGTCTGCATCACGATGACAACCGCCGCGCTTGAGGTGGCGGCGATGGCCAACAGCGCGAGCAGCAGCTTGAGCCGCCAGAGCCGCCGCGGAGTCTGCGCGAACGCGTGCGGCGGAAAGTAGAGCTGCAGCGCGTCCGCGAGCATGGCGCCGCTGTCCAGCGGACTGCCGTCAGGTCTGGTCACCTCTTCCGACGTCTGCACCGTGAACTCGGCGCGCAGCCCGTAGTGGTCGGACAGGTGCGTGACTGGCAGTCGCCCGCCGTTGCGCACAGGGACAATGTCAGCCACCTGGCAGTAGTCGACGCGCGTCTTGCTCGGAACCAGCTCGAGGCTGAAGGCCGAGGTGTCCTCGGCAGCGTCTTCTCCTGGTCGGAAGAAGAGGTAGTCGATGCACTTGCCGTCCTTGGTCAGATCGGCCGGGTCTCGCGTGTGGACGAGCGCCGCGTGGCCGTCGCCGTTCGTGATCGGGTGGATGTTCGCTCCGCTCTGAGTCGGGTCTCTCCCGTGCGTCTTGAGCAAATCCACGACCGCTCGACCGGGAAGCGCGCGACTCAACCCACTCATGAACTGCTCGTACACTCGGCTCTGCTTGCACGGCGTCGAGTGCACCTGTCCGTTCTCGTGGCTGAGATCATGGCGGGCGTCCATATTGAAGTCCCCGCCGATCAGCACAGGCGAGGCAGGGTCGTCTCTGGTCGAGCGCTCGATGAACGCCAGCAGCTCGGCGAGCTGGTTGGCGCGGATCTCGCTCCCGCTGAAGGAGTCGCTGGCCTGCGTGTGGGTCGTGAACACGTGGAGCGAGTCGGCCAAATCCGGCGAGAGCTGCACGCGAGCGTAGATCGCTCCTTTCGCGCACACGCCGTCGCTCCCGGAGCCGAGGGAGAAGCTGAGCTGGTCGCGCTCGACGATCGGGTAGCGGCTCAGGATGAGCAGCCCGCCGTCCATGAGCTGCGGGCTCAGAAGGCGTGGCTGTACAGATAGGAAGAGGTAAGTATAGTTAACACGAGCAAGGGGGGAGATAAAGAGGGGAGAAACCTACCCAAACGGAGCCGCAATGGTACTTGAACCCGAGTGCTCGAGCCTCTTTGAGGAACTGCCGGTGTCGGAACGGGGACGCCTCGAACATTTCCTGGCAACCAAAGTCAACAAAGTGAGCAGGATACATCCGCAGTGAACATAATAATAGAGGAGGCATCGGACCTGGAGCAGGACGAGGTCGAGCGACTCCATCTTCCTCAGTAGTAGCGCGAGTCGCAGGTCCTTGTGGTCGCCAGTGCCTTCGAGCCACGACCCGCTGTGGATGCCCGTGGGTCGGCAGAAGATCTGCACATACGCACATACACACACACAACGTTAAGACACTTGGCAGCTCGACCGACGCAGCGTGGCGCTCACGTTGAGGCTGAGCACGGCGAGCCGCGCCTCGGTGCCGCCCTCCATCTTCGCCATTTGGCCGGGTCAAAGCCTCTGCAACGGCCACGCTATGATTGGACCGGACACAAATTCAACCCACGTGATTGGCTGAAAGTGCGTCAGCCTCGCGCGTTAGTGCAACCAGCGTGCGACGCGCGTCTGCGACTTGTGAGCGTCGTGCTGCAGATATGGCAACAAACTCGGCGACCCGCTCGAGCTCTCGGCCGCGCGTCTGGATGAGCGCTCGCAGCTGCTTTCCACGAGACAGCAGCGCGGCCTCCTCGAGGCGGACAGCGCTGGTGTCGGTCTCGAGCGCCGCGATGTCCGCTTGTGTCGCAGTCACAAACGCAGCGAGCTCGGATTGAACCGCGAGCTCAGCAGCATCCGCGTCGTCGATGCTGCTCACGCCCGACGATCCCTGCGTCGTGACTTCCTGGAGAGCGGCAGCAAGTGCAGCCTCGCGACCTGCTTCCTGTGCGCGGATTGCCTCCATCTCGGCCATGGCCGCATTGGCGAGAACAGATCGTGCGGACGAATGATCGAATTGGTCCAGCTCACTCGGTTCGTCCTCTGCGAAACTTCCAATGAGAATGGCGCCATCGCCGTCCATGTTGACACCGTGGCCGTGGCGAACGCCGTCGAGCCACTCCCCCATGTACTGGTCTCCGAACGCCGTGACGTGCACGCCAAACCCGCTCGGTCGTCCACTATCGAATTGTCCGCTGTACGAGAAGCTTGCATCCGGTCCGCGCTCGACGCCGTAGCCGCTCGGCTTGCCGTTGTCGAAGCTGCCGGTGTAGACACCGCCAAACACTGTGGTGCGCTCGCCCACTCCGTGTGGCTTGCCATCTGGATGCATCCTCACAATGAATGCAACGCCAACTGCATCGCTGAGACGGTTGACATACCTGCGTTGACCTGCCCAGCGTAGGTCGATCTGTCGGCCAGCACAATAGTCGCAAGCGGCGGCGCGACCACCGGTGATATCAACGCTTCTGCGTCCTCCAGAGTTTCAGCAGTGTCCTCAATCAGTGGCGTGTCGTTGTGACATTCATCGTCATTTGGTTCTACAGCTTCTTGGCTTCCTTCTTCATTAGTGGCAGCAACTGGGATATCGACACTCGATTCAGCAGCTTCTTGACTTGGTTCGTCGTCATTGACAGCAACTGGGACATCGACAGACGGTTGTATTGCTTCCTGAATTGGTTCTTCATCATTGACATCAACTGGGACATCGACAGTCGGTTCTGCAGTTTCTTGGACTGGTTCGTCCTCAGTGACGGCAATTGGAGCGTCCTCAGTTGGCTCTGTGGCATCTTGACTTCGTTCGTCCTCAGTGGCAGTAACTGTGGCCTCAACGGCTTCGTCAGCCTCATCTAGCAAGCTCACATCACTCATTGATCCGATCCGATCTGAAATGCCATTTGGATCCACGACCTTTCATTTGCGTTTTATTCAGGTTTGAGGAAACAGTTTGAATCATATCTATAGATGTTGGCAAATCAAGTCTGTCGAGGATCTGTTTTATACACTTCGAACACTTCAACTTGCCGATCCGATGACAGGCATCGGCGACCAAGAAAAAAGACCGCGGCCAAGCTCAGCAAGCGGTGGTCGCAGTCGTCAACATGGCCGCTATGGACGGCGAGCAGCGACCTGCCTTGAGGTAATGGCGCTATATCTGTCCATCGCTTTGTATGCGACCGATGTGGCTGCAGAGTGATGAAGGCAGTGCTCTGGTAGTGGCGATCTCACGCTCGTTCGATGGTCTGTGGGCGAGCAGCTTGTCGACGAGCGACGAAGACGGAGACGGCACGTTCGGGTGGCAGCTGGTACACGACGAGCGGCGCAACCTCGCGTTCTACCTGCACAGCTACACTGGCGAGGTGCGATGGCTGCCGCCTCGCGTCGTGGGCTTCGCCATGCACGGGCTGCATCCCATTCCAGCCAGCCATGACGAAGACAGAGGCGAACGTCAGGATGAAGAGGGCGAGGAGTGGAGTCCGTACTTTCCGCATGTCGTGATGGCGCCGTCGGGGCTTCTTCCTGTCCACGAGCCGCTTGAGTCAGCACCACCGGGTGGACCGTACAACCGCTTCCCGCTGCTCGGTCTCGGCCTCAACAACGGCGGTCAGCGGCTTCTGCCACCGACATGGGAGGACTTTGGCGACGCGCCGCCTTTCCTTCCACCGTATCCGGCCGTCGTGCTCCCGAGCGGCAGCAACTCGGATGCTTGGCAAGAGGTCGAGAACGCAGCCACCATGCAGTCCTCGGTAGTTCAGGACGACGTGTGGAGGCCATTGGCGTCCGATCAGCTCCCCGTTCTTTCGGTCGGTACTGCTTTCAGACTCGCGCCAGTGCCAGCGTCATCGCCTCAAGAGCACCACCATCACGAGGTTACCGACCCGGCGCTGTTCCAAACACGAGGTATGTTGAGCGCTCGTCCCTGATAACCTGGATGCTTTTGATGTGAACTCATTGTGCGCCGTTGACTTAGGATACGTGCCGCCTTCAAACGCCGAGGCGCGCTTCGTGAAAGAGCACAACCGCAAGGGGTACATGCTGCGCCAGGCGCGCAAGGTGCTCAGGCAGTTCGGCTCACCGTTCACCAGCGTGGACGTGCGCGTGGACGCCTCCTGACACTCTCAGCCTCTCAACATACGCACTCGCATATTCGTATTTAACATCCCCCGTGCGGCCATGCGCACCGCCGGAGAATAAAGAGAGAGAGAGAGAGACCATGACACTGCTCGATCAGCATAGGCAGGGGTAACTCAGGAAAGTTGCTGTGCAAAGTGCGATCCCGGTGGGATGCGAACCTTACGTCGATCCCCCTCCGGAGTGATGGTCGGCTTGGCACCGTCCGCCCGTGATCAAGCAGCACGATTGGCTTTTTGTTCCGCGGAGAACGCACGGCGAGCTCCAACGCTAGCGACGGCGCGCCGAGAGGAGCGATGCTGGAGATCCGAGAGCTGCGGCCGCTGCTCGGCATCCTCAATGTACGTCCGGTCACCGGCTCGCGGCGGTTCGGGTCGCGCGGCGGCCGTCCCCATGTCGAAATCGTGGCGGTTGCGTGGCGCTTCCTGCCTGTCTGGCGCGCAGCGTGGAGGGGGAAGCGAGCTGATGCGGCGGATGTAGGCAGCTGACGAGTGTGCGGTGTGTGGGGATGCTGGTACAGGAGGACGACAAGCCGCTCGAGCAGGTCGCGGTTGCCTTCCAGCGCACGTTCACCAAGAACGATCACTTCAAAGTGGGCTGCACCATCTGCGTGCTGCTGCAGGACAACCTGCTCACGAGCTCGCAGGTGGGCTGACCTTACAGCTGCGGGAATGGCACCACGGAGAGGTTGCTAATGTGGGGTGTGCGTTGTCGGCAGCGCATTGTGAGCTTCTCGATCCTGAGCGATCTGTATCGGAGCGACGCCGCGAGCTCGAACCCGTTCCTGCCCTTCTTCCTCGAGGCGCTGGATGCCAGCACCGACCTGTGCGAGAAGAAGTTCATCGCGCACTTGCTGTCAACGCCTCCGGCCACTCGAGAGGTAGGTCGCTGCATTGGCAAGGTTGGCTGCACAATCATGTCGATAGTAACAGCGATGTGTGCGATCCAAATCAGTCGAACAAGAAGACGGCCAAGCAGATCATCAGCGAGTACCGCGCGAGTCCGAGCCAGGCGCCGACGCAGTTCGATGTGGAGGCTCTGAAGGCGCAGTACGCCGAGCGGACGCCTGTGGTGCCGCAGTTCCGCGCCGTGGGGATCCGGAACGTCGTGACGGACTCGGAGCTCGACCTGCAGGAGCACCTGAACAACGGCGCGAACCCGTTCGTGCCGCCCAACGAGGTCAGCTCGCTGCACGTCCCGTGCGCCGAGGAGCTGTCGATCGAGGAAATGGGGATCGCGAGCGAGACCGCAGACGCCGCAACCGCGAGCAGCTCGGCCACAGCTGGCGGCACACCGCTGACGTCAGGCTCACTGTCGCTCACGAGCTTTGAGCCAAAGTTCATGCGGCCACCGCCTCCGATCCTCGAGCCGGACATGACGGAGCTCATCTGGTTGAATCCGGACTACTGCCCGACGCTGCTGTGGGACTCGACCATGCTGGATTCGACGCACGGCATCGCGCTCCGCGAACTGATGCAGCGCGCGTTCCAGAAGCCGCTCGTGCAGGCGCTGCAGCAAAAGGTGCTCGCGGAGCTCGAGGCCGACCCGAAGCTCGTGTACCACTGCTCGCTGACTCCGCAGCGGCTGCCGGACCTGGTCGAGAACAACCCGATGCTCGCGATCGACTGTCTGCTGAAGCTGATGTCGTCCAACCAGATCACCGAGTACTTGTCGGCGCTCGTCAACATGGACATGTCGCTTCACTCGATGGAGGTCGTGAACCGCCTGACGACCGCTGTGGACCTGCCGACCGAGTTCATCCACCTGTACATCTCGAACTGCATCTCGTCGTGCGAAAACATCAAGGACAAGTACATGCAGAACCGGCTGGTCCGCCTCGTGTGTGTCTTCCTGCAGTCGCTGATCCGCAACAAGATCATCAACGTGCAGGTGAGTCTGTCTCCGTGGTCGATGGATAGCGTTCGCTCTGGACTTGCTAACGCTTTTGTGGCGCTGTGCAACAGGATCTCATCATCGAGGTGCAGGCGTTCTGCATCGAGTTTAGTCGGATTCGGGAGGCGGCAGGGCTGTTCCGCTTGCTGAAAACGCTGGAATAAAATAGGCAGGAAGAACTTGTGTGCTACCCCAAGAACTTAACGCGAACCAACAAAAGCCAGGCTTGTGACTCATCCCTCGCTCCGTGCATTGGTCCGTGCTAGAAGAGCGGGATGCCCGAGCAAAATCGCATGACGTCGCGCGTCAGCAGCCCTTCGATGTCGTGCGAGTCGGTCTGTTCCTCCAACAAATCAGGTGAGTGCAGAGCAGATCGACACAACCCACAATGGCAACAGCGTACCTCGTCCTCCCATCGCTGCGTGCGCGCGTTCCACTCGTAGACGCGCAGACCAGACACCTGTGCGCGAATGGAGAGTGAGCGTGTAGGCAACGAGGTGCGGTCGCGAGGGTGATCCTACCGGCGATGTGAAGCGCAGTTGTTGCTTGGCTGCTGCAACTTCAATTTCAAACATCGTCTCGCCGGATCGGATCGTGAGCCCCACATCTGCACCATTGGCGGTCGTAAGTAGGTGTCGATGGCAACTTCGTTCAGGATCGTAGCGTACCGCCGTCTCGGAGCAGGTTGAAATCTTGATTGACTGGTGGCGCCAGAGGCTCCATGGCGGTCTCGACGCGGTCAAGGAACGCCGTCGCCATGGCTGCGAACCTACCGACCACGAAAGCAACGTCAGATCATAGCACGAGGACAACTAACGATGCAGGTGGCATGCACGCACTTGTTCTTCGGGAGCTTGGGCTTGAGTCGCCGCCTCCGCTCTCGCGCCTTCTGGTCATCACTCGCGCTTGGCACCGCGAACTTGGTCCTTACATGCCCGTTTGTGGCGAGACTGAGCCATCTCAGCAAGCGAACAATGAGTAACCCTCTCGTGGCAATCACAACACACTGCAAGAGCCGATCGAGCCGTACCGGAGCACGCGGGAGGCACTGCTGCGTGCCAGCATCGCCAACATTGGCTTTTCAAGCGCCACACACTTTTTGCCATCGCGTTAGGTTCGTCTTCGAACCGAACATAGCCGAGTTGCCTTTCATTTTCCCATTTTGCAGAATCCAAGCACGATGGCGCCGACCGAGTCCAAGACCGCAGACCTGTCACTCCTGCCGCGCGTGCGCGCGTCCTGCGAGGCGCTGGTGACCCACGAGGCGTCGGCTGTGCGGGTGAGCGAGGAGAAGACGCGCGCGTTCGTGGACGAGCTCGACTGGAGCGAGTTCGAGAATCTGGCAGCTCCCGACCGCTTCCCGCTCAACTTTCGCTCGCTGAGCGATGAGATCAACTTTCTCGGTGTGTTGGCTGCTGGATGGAGAGCACAGAGATGCTGTTTATAACCATGCGCGCTGCGAGTGGATAGTGCTGCATGGGCTACTCAACTTCGGCAGCGGTTTCCGCAAGGACCTGCATCGATTGACTGACAGGGTGGGTACATGTTGATTGATGAGGTCGTGGTGTCCTCATTCGGCTTTTCTAAGTGTTTTGTGTGGGAAAACAATGCGCAGGGAGCGTACGACACCATTGTGAGTTGCAAAACGTTTGGAGAGATGGCGGCGTAGCATGACTGCGTGACTGACCTTGTCGGATCTCTTTGTGTATGGCAGTTGTACGGACTCATCGGCATGTACATCTCGGTTCCCAAGCTCGACGGCAAGTTCCTGAGTGGACTGAGTCTGGACGTGGTCGCCAACTACTTCAGCCTGCCGCTCGAGCGCGACGAGGAGCTATCGCCGGGCATTTACATCTCCAAGCCGGTATGTTCCAGCAGTTCAGTGTGTCTACTGCTTTTGCCTCTTCGGTCTGTTTGACAGGTGTTTGTCGATTGTATTCATGATAGGGACCTCTCAAACCGTTTGCAGAGATGTTGCACAAGGTGCTGAACGAGTCGGGCGAGGAGCTTATTACGAGCGGTGCCGACGACTTTGGCGACTTTGTGCTGGCGAACCTGGCACCGAACGACGCCGAAGACAAGAGCGGAGTCAAGCCATCAAGCGCTGCGCATTTGCTGGATCGGCTGGTGGTCACGTTTTCGGCGTTCGACGACCACCAAGTCTGTCGCGGCGAGCCGGTGTACTTCCTCAAACGCGCGCAGCTCGCTATTGCGAGCGTCTACCGGCGCTTCAAGGTGTGTTTGTAGCTGGCGGTTCCCGCACCTGTCGAATGTGTCTGACTCGAGTGTTGACTCTTTCACCAGGACTCGGAGCCCTCGCTCGCCTTCGAAGACATTGACCAGCTGACTGTTTTCACTGACAATGTACACAACACCTTCTTGCCTGAGAGTGTGTGCGTTTGGAACTGACTGTTTGGTTTTGCTTTGAATGTGCAGGTGCTTCCCTGCGTCCTCCATGCCATGGGCATCCTGGAGGTATCGCTTTGCAATAGCTCATTAATGACTGTCATTTCGATTGCAGACATTAATGGATGTTTCTGCAGTACTCGACTGAACTCGACGAGACGATCAACCGCGGCGACGAACTGCCGTCTGGAGTGTGGGAAAGTGAGGTGCGCGCTGGCGCGATTGTGGCGTGCGAGAAAATCGTGGCCGCGAGCAATGGACGGCTGTCGCTCCTCGAACTCGACTGGTACCTCTGGCGCGTCGGTACGTTTCTCTCGATCGTAGATGGTTACGATGGTGAGAGATGTTTAGCTGACCTGTGATGCTGGTTTGGATGGTGATTTGTGGTCTACCAGGGAAAGAAGCGCGATTCCGCGGTCTCGAGCGCCACGCGACGCGCGACACATTCTTTTACTGAGTTTCCCAACTCATCGTACGACGAATACCACCAGGCTGTCAGTATCGCCATTGCTGGCTTGTTCTGCTGACGTCACGGCTGGTTTCTGTTGCGCACGAGTTCCTGTCGGACGACTAACAACCAGTCAGTCTACCGAGATCTTTTTGCAACACTATGCACTTTTCACATCGCGCGATCGCGTTCTCTCGACGTCACCTTCCACACTTCCACGAACGTTCGGCCACTCCTGAGGCATCCGCTGACGTATCCAGCCCTCCTCCTGCGGATGTTAGACCGGTCCGTGTCTCCTCCTGCAATCCACCAGTCGGTGTGAATACGCAGGGTGGGGCGATCCGCCGGCAATCAAGGCGTGGCTGGTGGGAGGTCGGACGATCCGATGTCGCATGTTCCTGTACCCGTACTGTACCACCTGACGACGATCCAGTGGATCCTCATCCGAACAGCAAAGGTTCCGTGACCAACACGCATCGACTCGTTGTCCCACGCGACGCATTCATCACTGGCAAAGTTCAGCGCACAGGATCTGGATGTGTCGAACTGGCGGTGGCCTCGCGAGCGCACGCCAGGGGTCTGGTGGCCCCAACTCAGCTCGCGACTTCAACCGGTTCCGATTCCAGCGGGTCTGCTCCGTCTAGCGCAGCGAGTTTCGCGAAAGCGCAGTGCAACGACGCGGGAATCGTGCGCGCCTCGGCCGGTGCGGCGGCGTTCAGTTAGTGGCTCTCATAACCACGAGAATAAGATCCGGTTCGACAGTGGTATCGATTATCGCGAATTCGGTATCGCAGCATTATGCGCTGCAACAGTTTATGAGATGAGCCAGCATCGCTTCGATGAGTGATTTGAGCGCATTGATTGAAGCGGCGCACGCGATTGTAAAGGTGGTGGGACGAACTTCAACCTGTGAGATTCAATCTTCGAGGCGTATCCTAGTTTGATGGACCCATCGCCTTTCTCATCCCTCGCTGATTGGCCCAGCGTGGACCCATTCTGCGCATTTCACCCAATCATATGTCGCGCTGATGGCTTTCACGCCGTGCAGAAGCGGACGCGAGGCGGAGATGGAGCCATGCCCGCGCCAATATTTCTCGCGGCTGCGCTACGCGTAGAGCGGGGCGGAGCGGCCTCGGGCCTTGAGGAGCGAGAGAGATGGGACGGGAGAGCTGGGGGAGCTCGCCGGAGGGAGGAGGAGAGAAGGGCGACGCGAGAACGCGCGGGGGCTGCTTGGCACATCGCAACACGCGGACCGCCCTCGCGACCGCCTTCCGTGAATCGACTGTCGCCGTGCCCGCTGGCCCGATCTGCGCCGCCCGCGAGCGCCACTCGCCCATTCGGCCCATGGAGGGCAAGCTGCTGCAGTCCGACACGCAGTCCCCGGCGGCGACTGCGCCTCCCTATGAGGTCCACGTCATCACGTCCAAGCGGTCGTTCCGGCGGCCGAGGCAGTGGCCGGACGACAAGCAGCTCCCGCCGCTGGGACTCCCGCCGCGGTCCAGCTCGACAGGCTCTGCGGCCGAACGCCGCCTCAGCATCTGCTCCACCAACGGCACCGAGTACGAGAGCGTCGTGGTCGTCGGCCACGCCGTGGGGTCCGACTCGGTCGTCTATTACTTGCTCGAGGTCAAGTCCTGGGAGCTCCCGCTCGAGACGTACGTGGTCCGACGGCGGTTCAACGACTTCAAGAAGTTCCACGACGCGCTGGCGCTGCACATGCCGATGGAGCGGCCGCGGTCCAGCTCGGCGTTCGACATTGGCGTCTCCTACTCTTCTCTGCTCTGCAATCCAGTCGCAACCCCAGACATGTCGCCGCTATACTCCCCGCCATCGCGAGAGCGCTCCCAGTCGTGGCTGAGCGACGGAGACGACCACTCGACCGTCGACATGTCGATCCCGCTGCCTCCGTCGGACCTCAAGCCTGGCGTCGCCTACTACAACGGTAGCGCTGCTCTGCCGATGACCACTGTCAAGTTCACGCTCTCCGGTAGAGCATGGCTGCCACCTTTGCCCAGCAGCGGGTTCGCCACAATGTTCACCACTCGCCATATCTTGGTTGACGCGCGAGTCAAACAGTTCAACCGGATTCTTGCCGCGGTACTGAGTGATTCGTCGCGGGCGGTCGCCAACGAGCTGTCGCTCTTCATCCAGGAGAACCCGGGAGCTCAAGCCGGTTCGTACACGTCGCTAGCCGAATACGCAGCAATCGACATGCCCTTCACGGTCGAGCGCCACGCGCGCCGCCGCGCTGTGTCCATGAGCAAGCGCGCGCTGAAAGACCAGCTCTCGTCGTCGTCGTCGTCGGTGCAGTCGACCCCGGTCTTGTCCTGACAGCAAGCATCCACCCGCGGGGTGGAGTAAATAGACACGGTATGATATGAGCCTATTGGGGTGTTGTATAGAATCGCACGAGCTGACAAGCCTACGTGTTCAGTGAGGTTTAGCTTGATGGCATCCTTCCCTCTCTCTCTCTCTGTGTTCACGGACTTGTTAGTTTGTTGACGTTTCTCGGGCCGACCTCTACGGTCCAAGTGCTCGACCACTAGCTATGCGCCACATGTTTACACTCGTCAGCAGTCCTGTTGTCGTCCGTCATGGCTTGGAACAAACACACCCAGCTTGATTCCTCATTGCGTCAAGATCGACGTTGGTGGATCCTTCGCACGAGCTGCCGGTCGAGTGCAAGTGGACTCGAAAGCGGTGGGATTCGGGCTCGCGACAGATGACACAGCACTGTGTCACCCGGATTAAGGACGCAAAGTATCGCATCGATAGAATGCCAGCCAGCAATCAACTACACAGTGCCCAACCAAAACGATGCTTTCGGCATCGCTCAAGGATAATTGACGATCATCATCTTGCTGTGTATCACATCTCAATGAATCCTTTTCACCTGATCGGCGAGTGTTTGAGGTTGTAATTTGGGCATGGTTCATGTTGCCTGATTGTGCAAGTGGCTGGTAGTCACAGTCACTGGATAGATTTGACAAGCATGATCACGTGGAGCGATTGGCGATCGTGTCTGCTCTGAAGACCGTTGGATAGACTGGGATGTGTGACAGCGCACAGGTCCAGCTATTTTCGAGACCCATATATATAGCTCAACTACCAGTAGGATCGAGCTACATAGCAGTCAACAGAACAGTCAGCTATCTTAGTATTGTGTTTGCAGATAGTCTGATGCCAGCAGCTATGAAACCGCTAGATGCAAAGCTCACTACCCTATGCGAATATGCACAACCACAGACCGAGCTATTTCAAGATCTTCCGTCGCCCAACCTGTACTATTGAGTTTGCTATTCCTGTCGAGGCAGCAGATCTCATCATCGCATCACAGACATCGACTGCAATCGACGCTGAAGCTTGCGGTACTGCCATATTTGCCACCTACCGAAGTAGCACATCAAGCATGAAGATCTTCGCTGCCGTTGCATCCATCGCCACATCCACCGGCGTCGTGGCTGCAACACCCGGCTTTGGGGTGTTTAGCCTGTACGAAGACACCAACTGCAGCGGCGCTCCGACATACGCCGTTTCGCTATGGCTATGATGAGTGCAATCCGGTGGAGCCAATCTGTGAACTCGACGAGTACAATGATCGCATCCACATCATCAGAAACTGCATGACGGACCCCTTTCAAGCGATGGACACTCTGTTCGGCGAATCACCGTACTTTCTCGAGGTGGATTACAACGGTGTATCAATCTTCGGAGGCAGTTCATATCGTGCGGACGGCATCTGTCACACTACAGAATATGATGGCACGAAGGTCACGGTTCAAACCGACGGATCGGTCCTCGTCACATACTACCCAAACTTCTGCTCGAATGCCACGGGCACGCATTCATGGAATGTCAGTGGCGACGTGATTAGAACGCACGAGCCCATCGCGAGTGATATGGGCGAATTCGATCACATCGTCTACTACACGAGCAATGGCACGACAGCGTCGACAGGCACCAGATTAACCACTGGAAACTCGAACGGTACAACGAGCGGTACTACCAACACGACGACGAATGCGACGACGAATGCGACGACGACGACTAGTGGCGGTGCAGTCTCAGGGCGTGGCTCTGCTGGTACACTTGTGGTTGGCCTCGCCAGAGTACTGGCAGTCGTCACTGGCGCCATGCTCTAAAGATCCATAGGTGGTCTCAACGACTTCATTTTCAACTTTCCTGTAGCAGTGTTACGGGTTGATTCGCTATATTAGGCAATTCATAGCTTCTGCAGCAACTTCGCGGCGCTGGGATGAGAATCATGTAACGTTCGCCTGGGGCAGCATTCAACAACCCTTTGAAGTACTGCCCGTTACAGGAGCGGTTGACGAACTGCTCGATGGCATAGGTGTGAGTATGGAAGTGTGTTGTTGCCAACAGTCTCGCGCTGTATAGCCTGCACAGGGTTCTGACCTAACGGTCCCAGTCAGCAGCGAATCGACGCGCGGTATAACCGCTTTCGCCCTCGAATATACAGCAGGTGTGAATCCGCTTCGGTACAATTGTTGTCGATCTCCTCTTTAATGGACGAGGCGGCCATAGCTCTCACTTCCGCTATCGCCGTTGCGATCTTGGTTACTTTGGCAGCGCCGGCATATTCAGTGGTTAGATATTCAAAGAGGAGGCCACAAGACAATGATCAGATCTCCTCAAATCCAGTGCATTTTGTCTCAAAATCGGTAAATGCGCTTAATTCACAGCTTGGGCGGCAACACACTGCTTTACGGTTATGCTCGCGTCCTCGCGAATACACCCCACTTCACCGACACTGGTTAATCTTCGCAATCTTTGTGGGAACCACAGCAAGTTGTTTTATCAAGATATCTCACACCCACCCACTCAACAAACGAAACCAATAGTAACCATAGTAAAATGTGAAACTACCTCGAGGAATCGTCAAGGATGAAATCCGTGGCGCACAACCACTTTTGCAGCTTGGAGCCAACTTGCTGAAATGAAGTCTGCTGTTCTCGCTGCCGGATTTGCAATCGTTACCGAGCTCGTCTCCGTCGCGCCAATGACCTTCTACGTGCAGACAAGATACAAAAACAGCGACTGCACCGGTGTTCCGAAGATATATAAGAGCGAGATAGTCTCCGAATATGACAATGACTGCCCTACGGAGCCCACTTGCAGCATCGACGAAGACTCTGGAAACTATGCTGTACCTGAGTACGTTGGCACGGCATGCGTTTCCAGCTTGTTCGAGGACGTGGACCATGTGTTCAGCTATTCGCCGTACTTCCTTGAGTTGGTATATCGACACAACGCGAATCGGGGAGACAGGTATCGGTTGTACCTGTTCGACTACGCACTTGCGTACATTGCAGATGGCAACTGTCACTTATTTGCCGGGTCAAGCTATCAGGTTTCGATTCAAAGTGATTTGTCTGTCACATATTCCACGTATGCAAGTGAAGATTGCACGAACACAACTGCCGACTCGTCCGATATTGTGATTGTCTCTGGCGACGCGGTGAGATCGCACGAGCCTGTCGATGATAGTGGCGGTTACATTGCCTACTACACAGATTCTCGGCTGCCGGACCTATCGGGCTCTACCTCAGTTGGAACGACCAACGCTGGATCAAGTAGTCGACCAACAACGAACGCTTCAGTACGGACCACTTCTGGAACAGGATCTACCTTCTTGATATCAAGCTATTATGTAGACAGCAGTTGCCGTGGCGTTCCGACATACGCTGATGTCGAGCTAACCCCAATCTCAGATTGCCCGACGCAACCCACCTGCACGGCTGTTGAGCACCCGGAATATTATGTTGTTCCGATGTACAACACCAGGGCCTGTGTCTCGGACATTTTCCAAGCAGTCAACACTCTGTTCGGGCAAGCGACGTTCTTTCTCGAAGTGTTGTTCCAGAACAGCTCGATTGTCTATGGATACGCGTTAATTGCGGACGGCAGCTGCCACCCTGTTCACGAGGGAAGTCATCAGGTTTTGATACAAAGCGACGGAACAACCAACGGCTCGTTTTATTTGCATGCAGACTGCGCAAATGCCTCGAACGCACGGACATGGAATGTGTCAGGCGACCAGGTGAGGTCGCACGAGCTCGTCGCGACCCCAAACGGCGAAGGGTTCGACCACATCGCCTTCTACACGAACCGGGTGCTTTCTGGATCTTCTGGCACATCCAACACGACGACTGCGAACACGGCAACTACCAACACGACTACCACTAACACGACAACTAGTACGAAGACTGGCGCTGCGCCTGCGGGAAGTCGTTCTGCCGGTACACTTGTGGTTGGCCTCGCTGGACTTTTGGCAGTCGTCACCGGAGCCATCCATTAGGTGCTGTAGCTATTGGAGGGCAACAGATGCTGTCGCTCGTCAATTCAGCCAACACTGCATTTTCAATACACATACTTGATCTTCAGGATAGAGACCACTGTTCGGTTGAGCACATTGTTTAGCAACAGTAGCGCAATGGTCGATTCGAACGGCACGTTGTAGTAGTTAGTGCAGGTGCTCGAACGCTACTCGACGACCGATAGACAATCGCTTTCAGTCGAGGTGGAAACAGTTTCGATAGACCAACAATCAGTCCCTTGCATAATTTTGGGGTATTTCCCAGCCTTGACGTGCGGCACGGCTCGTGCGAGAAAGATTTGGAGTTCAGTTAGCTTGCGGTTCGCTTTAATTTCTCGCCTATTACACTGATTCTGCTTTTCAAACAATCTCCCCAACAAATGTTGACTTTTATGCGCAACTCTTCATTAAAAGCTTTATTTAAATACCTCAATGAAGCTCACTCACTCACTCACTCACTCACTCATTAAAAGCTTTAGGAGGAGGGTATCTCATCAGTTAATCAGCACACTACGTTGACCTCGCGGCTGTCTATCTTTGGACTATGAGTGGCTGCTATAGCTGTTGCACACCGACGAACTATACTGCCACTGTCAGTATTCGAACAGTCGATCTAGCTGAGCGGGTGTCGGGCACTGCTGCGCACCTGAAGTATTCACGCTCATCCACACAGACTGTGCCTAGTCCGCCTGTGCTTAAAGCCTCAAGCAAGCGTTTGGTACAATGTAATACACCTATTGAAGGCACATTGTATGGAATGTACGCAATTCCTGGTGCTTGCTACGGAAAATTTTGTCGAGGTGGCCAAAGATTCGTGCAAACATCCTGTTCATTTACTAGGGATAAAATACGTAGAAGTCATACTCAAATCATGCGCGTCCACTCGTCCAAAAGCAACAAAAGCGTGGAAGGGTGGTAGAATTAGCTCGCATGCTCACAGCACTCAAATCAATAAGTCCTGCACTTGCTACTAGGCGAAATCAGATCATGACAGAGTGTGCCAAGCTAGTCATTCTTCAGAATGCAACAGTCACCACGGATACTCTAATGCCATAGAGCATCAAACTTGTGATGACTGCCGATTCGCCTGCTAACCCAACGAAAAGTGAACCAGTAGAGTGACAATCAGAAAATACAGGCCATTGTTGGCTGAAGCGCTGGATGTCGTTTTCGTAGAGGTCGGCGTACTTGTAGGGGTCGGTGTGTTGGTGATATTGGCAATCGATGTCACATTCGTTGATCCAGTGCTGTTCACAGTCGGTGAACCTGTGGAGCTAGGTAACGCTTGCTTCATGTAGTACGCGATGTGGTCGAAGTCAGAACCAGAATCGATTGCGACGAGCTCGTGGGTACTCAATAGGTTGCTGGAGACATTCTGCGTTGTTGAAGTGGAGATGTTCGCACAGTTTTCCTGATCGTAAAGCGAATAAGTGACCGATCCGTCGCTTTGAATCGAAACTCGCATGCTTCCATCGCCATCATTGTGGCAAATACCATCCGCCAAAAATACTGAACCAGCGACAATCGATCCATTCCGGTACAGCACTTGAAGGAAGTATGCCGACTGTCCGTACAAAGCGTTAGCAGCGTTGAAAACAGTTGAGGCACAAGTTCTTGACCAATTCGTGTGGGCACTGAATTCAGAAATCTGAGCGGTACTGCATATTGGCTGCGCTGGACAGTCCCTGCTGTCGGCGAGCACGATACCTGAGATAACCGGAGGTCCACGGCACCTTGCATCCTCGAATGCGCTTGTCGCCAAGTAAGTGAACCCTGCCGGCTGAACTGTACTCGTTGGCATCGAGCGGGTTGGAGTTGAGCTATTTGGTGCTGCAGTCACATGATTCGTATCGTTCGAGCCTCCCGAACTTGCTCCGGCACTAGGAGGTGGTGGTGTTGATTGAATTCGATTCGTGTAGAACGCGAAGTGGTCATACCGATCTCCATCTCCTTCTAACAACTGATGCGTTCTCACAATATCGCTGGTGAGGTACCATGACTCCGCGTTTGAGATGGTGTCTCCGTTCGTGTAATATGACCCATTGACTGATCCGTCACTATTGACCGTAATCTTGCTGTGTAACTCTTTCACGGGATGCCAAGCGCTATCTGCAAGAAAAGCATGACCTTCGACGAAAGAGCCGTTCAAATACATTACCTGGAGAAGGTACATCGTAGGACCGTAAATCATGTCTACTGCTTGGAACATACTGGAGGCACACATCACGGACGTTTTGAGAGGCACACTGTAGAACTCAGGATGCTCGGCGGGGTTACAATTTGGCTGTGCAGGGCAGTCAATGCTGTTGATGATCTCGGCGTCAACGAACACTGGGATGCCACGGCAGCTGCTGTCCACGTAGTAGCTTGACATCAAGATGGTTGTCACTGTCGAGGAGACGGAGTTGTTTGGCGGTGGCGGCGCAAAGCCCGCATCGTTTGAGTTTCCCTCTCGAGATTCGTTCGAATAATTCCACAAAAACCGATTCGTGTAGAAAGCGAAGTGGTCGTAGCCCTGGCCCGTTTCAGCGATGAGCTTATTAGTCCTTAACCAATCGCCAGGGATATCCCAGGACTCTGCACTGGAGATGTTATCTCCGTTCTGGTATTTGGAGCCGCTGACTGCTCCGTCGCTGTAAATCGAAATCTTTGCATTTATCGTCATCAGGGGGTGCCAGTCACCGTCTGCGAGATACGCTTGACCTTCAACGAGCAACCCGTTCAAGTACTTCACCTGAAGAAGATAAGGAATGTGGCTGTATATCCAGTCGACTACTTCAAAGATACTTGAGTTGCATATCGCTGCCGTGTACATGGGAACACTGAAGTTCTCCGGATTTTCAGTGGCATTGCAGGTGGCTTGTGAGGGACAATCTGTGCCATTGCTTATCTCACCCGAAGCAAACGTTGGGACGCCTAGACAACTACTGTCCTCGTAGTAACTTGACATCAAGAAGGTCGACGTTACAGTGGTGATCTGGACTGTAGCGATGAAGACAGCGACAGGTGTGATGGTCAACATGACTGGCGCTTCTGCTTGTACACTTGTTCGAGGGCAAATGCAGATGTGTGAAACCATTCGACAGGAAGACTCGAGAAGTCGAGCGGTTGCACTGTTGCGAGATTCGCAAGGGCACGACGGTTGACTGCAAGTGGTTTCAAGAACGAGAGAGTTGCATCATGGAGTTCGTTGACGAGACCAGTCGTGAGGCAGGCGGGCGACGCGTCTAAAGATTTCAACGGACCTGAAACTGCCAACGGCAACAGTGATCGACTACGACTCTCCACCTCCTCAGCCTCTCTGCTGCGTGGCAGACTGGACCGATCAAAATCACTATCTCTGTAACTGATGGACGCCAGCACAGGCAATGGCAGCAGCGAAACCACTCGTTGTAAAACCGTTTCCAACAGCAATCCAACAACAGTGCAACCGCTCGACCACTCGGCACAACCAAATGATCGAGAGCACAACCGCTTCTCCCTGGTATAATCGCCTCAAGCCGACTTTGGCACCAGCATGAAGCCTTGCGCTCTCGCTCTCGCTGCAATCATCACTGCGATCCAAGCCATCCCCGCCACACCAATCTATTCGATATTCGGCTTGTATGATGACAGCAACTGCACCAGTATCCCGAATGCTGTATACAGTAACCCAAGCAACGACTCAGATTGTATCACACAGTGCAGCAACAAAGGCAAAGATGTCCCGATCTTCGAAGCCTCGACCTGCGCATCGAATGTCTTTGACGCGGTGAATGCTCTGTACGGCCAGTCGACGTATTTTCTGGAGATGATTTACGTGAACGGTTTATTCTTTCAGGCAGTCGGGTATCATGCGGACGGCGGCTGCTACTGGCTCGGCAAAGAGAACGTACAGGTTTTGATTGAGAACGATGGCTCGGCTACTGTTTCATTCTACGATGGAGACTGCGCGACCTCGAATGTTACCTTTACACAGAGTGTATCTGCTGACGATATGAGGACGCACAGGCTGGTCACGTCGGGGGGACGCATTGATTTCGGCTACAACTCATCATTCTATACGAATCTGGCGCTATCGAGCCTTGCGACCAGCGCCTCCGGATCAAGTTCGGCTGATGTGGGGGAAGTGACACCAACGTCAGCGCCAACGCCAACGCCAATGATAGCGACAACGACAGCACCAACGCCGACGCCAGCGCCAATGCCAACGACAACGACAACGTCTACGCCAAGCAGCACAGCACCACCCCACACCGCGCCGACATCTGCGACTGCTCCAGCAGGGTGGCAATTCTTGATGACAAGCTACTACGCAGACATTCGATGCCGTGGATTCCCGACATACTCGACCATCTATTTGACGCAGTTCACAAACTGCTCTACACCAATCCATTGCGGCGCCGTCGACAACCCAGACAACTACAATGAGCACATGCGCAAGGCCACGATGTGTGACTCCAGCCTCTTTCATGCAGCGGCTTCTGTGTACGGGCAGGCGCCTTTTTTCCTTGAAGCGCTGCTCCAAAATCGCTCGATCGTCGGAGGGTATGTGCTGCTAGCCGATGATGCCTGGCATCCTGTGAACGGGTTTGTCGTGCGAATTTCTATTCAGAGCGACGAGATGGTCTTGGGCTCAAGCTACCGGAACAGAGATGATCCCTCGAATGCAGTATCATGGTATGTCTCGGGCGATCTGGTGAGGATGCACAAGCTCATCCAAGTTCCGTCGGGCGAAGGGTTCAACCAAATCGCTTACTACACGAATCGGGTGCTCACGAGCGCTTCTGGCTCGTTAGGAACAAGTGGCAGTACAACAAGTGCCACTGCTTCAAGCGGTTCGAGTACTGGATCGACAACCAGACCACCGGCCACAACCGCCCCAACGACAACGAACACAACGACTGGCACGACGACCGGCGCTGCTACTGCGACTCGTCGCTGTGCTGACGCGTTTGTCATTGGACTCGCAGCACTGCTGATCGTTGTCACTGGCACTTTGATCGACGTGGTCGGTTAGTGCTTGCGGGTAAATGGTAGCTCCAACCAGCAACTTGGTATCGAACACAGTATATCCGCAATTTGCTTTCGCTCATCGAGTCGCTTGGATCAGACCTGAGATGAGTGAAACCAATTCCTCTCAAGCATTAATGCAAATTCGTGCAGTATTCTCTCTCGTACCCTTCTTCAACTGATTGACGCTAAGTCCAGACTTGGAAAGGCTCAAATAATGCTTATGTCGATGTGGAAGATAATTTGAGGAACTGACACACCTTGGTTAGACATGTTGCTGGCTGTTAAGGTTAGGAAGGTGCGCGAGCTTCTGGCACGACCATATGCATGCAATTGAATCGAAATGAACTTGAGTCCTTCAAGGTGGCATGCTACACATCTGCAACGTGCGACCGGGATGATGTCACTCGCAGGGTCCATCTCACATGTGTTTGGTTACAACAAAATCCCGCTCGATGCGTCCCTCTTCTTCATGCCAAGTGCAGTATGATTGCAGCCGAACCGTTGCTGAGTCTCTGCTTGGCATTCTATTTATATCCCCGAATGGCAGTCGTTTCACTCCTGTGCATCGCTATTGAGTACTGTAAAGCGTGTTGACCTCATGCACCAGAGTTTCAAAGCATGAGTGAAATCGGATCGGTTGGGGGTTGTTCAAAGTTGATGACTCAGTTGAAGTTTGGTTGATAAACAGTCAAAAACTGATTGAAAATAGAAATTATCCAAAATGAAGCTAATTTTGGTTTTCCCCCGCAAGGGGGGAATCAAGAAATTTAGTGAAGCCGCATTCGTTTGAGTCAATCCCACGGTAATCTTTAGTAAAAGGCGAAAGATTAGTACGTGATGAAATCAACTCTGCGGGATGAAATGCCCAATGAAAAAGGGTCCACACTAATAACCAGCCAGCCCTCCCACGCGAACAATTTCCAATCGCGCAATTTCATTAAGTTTGGTCCATCCGCTAAGTTCGATTCGGAGACTGCAAGCAAAAAGCGAGCCAGTATGGCACACCGACGGAGTCGCAGCGCGAGCCCTCGCGCAGGATCCAGGCGAAGCCGCAGCCGCAGCCGCAGCCGCAGCCGCAGCGTCGACCGGCGGAGGCGCAAGCGGTCATCATCGCGCAGCGCGTCGCGCGATCGCGGACGGCCGAGGCACCGCAGGAGCCGCAGTCGAAGCCGCAGCCGCTCACTCAGTCGCGACCGCGTCCACCGTCGGGATCGCCATGCGGACGACAGGGAGAGCTCAAGGGCGAGCCGCTCCAAGCGCGACAAGGACAAGAAGAAGCACAAGAAGCACAGGACGAAGGTCGAGGACGAGGTAAACGAGCGCGAGGTCGATGCGCCGGCCTCTCCTGATCATCAACAAGAAGCTGCAGCAACTGAAGCGGAAGTGGCAGTGACGACTTCAACAAAAGAGGAAGCGCCGAAGGCGGCAGTGGACCTCCGGAGCTTCTTCGGCCAGCTGCGCGAGCAGGAGGCGGCCAAGCCGACGGTGGGCACCATCCACGCGAGCGGCACCAAGGAGCCGGCGCCATCCGCCACGGCGAATTCGGGCCAGTGGGAGTGCAGCCGCGCTGGGTGCGGCAAGACCAACTCCAAGTACGCCGGCTCGTGCGAGAAGTGCGGCGCCATGAAGCGCATGACCGAGTGGCGGTAGACGATAGAGTGTACACGGTGACGAATCTACCCACACCTGAGCGTGGTTGTACCCACCTACCTACCTAAAGGTACCTTGTAGGTTGATACGCCAGTCATTATCCAGCGCGAGGTGATATCGGGAGTGTCAAATCTGATCTAAAGATGCGGAGAGTATCCAGCGGGGAGAGCCTCGGTTGAATATTGTCCATGTCGGCGGCGCCGTTCACCCACGTCTGGCAGAGTGGGAAGAGCCGAAGAATGTGAATGCATCGGTCGTTCTGATATTGGAGGAACTACGATTGCATTGTATGCGGCGCAAATTTAGAGCCAAGAGCCGGAAGCACTCGCAAAATTCTGCGACGCCGTGAACGACTTGCGCGCCATCCACGCCTCAGTCCGCCTGGCCGCTCCATGTGGCGCCACCGCGGCCGTCGTCCGCATAAAGAGGCACACTCGCCGGAGTGTCTGTTCGCGATGGTGGGCGGAAGAAAAAAGTTCAGGAACGGCGAGTCAGCTGGTATCAAGTACTGTGATCCAGGAAACTATTGGCTGTCAGGGTATCTATCAAGCGAGAAGAGTCATAATCTGGTCACTACGGTACGCGGTTCCGTTGAGAATCCGGGCAAAAAAAACAAGTGTGACACAGCGCGCCGATTTATGGTCGTTTCTGAATTTTCAAAGAAACAGTTTGCGCTGCCGCAAAGCGGGGCTGGTCGGCAAGACAGGGCCACTGTCGCGCAATTCCTCCGAAATCATCCCTTTCACTCTCGATATATCGCCAAATTGCGTTTCACATATCTCATAAGTCATACTGACATTTGGTTGTAGATCGCGATATTCGCCTACATTAGATACTACCGAAACTGATATCATTTCGGTCTTTTATTTCGATGTTTTTCCTCGTTTTGTGACGCCCCTCCCTCCCCTCACTGTTGATTTTCTTTAGGTGGCGAAGCCGCAGCAGCAACTCGTCGCCGCCAGTGCCAGAGCACCGCTCGCCGCTCGACGCTCGCCTCGCATTCGACTCGCGTGGCGCCGTCGCCGCCTCCCGCTCTCTCTCCACACACTATTGAGCTCGCCGTCGTCTCGGCCACCGCCTCGCCATGAGCCAGGACCAGGTGCTGCGCACGGGCGTGCTCTTCAAGAAAGGCTCGGGCAACGGTCCGTTCGGCCGCAAGAACTGGAAGCCGCGCTACTTTGTGCTGACGCCCACGCGGCTCAAGTACTACACGTTCGAGGACGGGGACCTCAAGGGCGAGGTGGACCTCTCGGGCTGCGATGAGAACATGCTCGAGGTCATGCCGGCCGACTCGATGAAGACCGGCAGCTCGGCCTCGACGATCTGGCGCATCGCCATCAACGCCCCCGGTCGCCGGCTGCTCGTGGCCGCAGGCACCGAGATGGAGATGAACGACTGGGTGGACAAGCTCGTGCTCGCCTTCCGCATCTCGTCGGGCCAGCCGATGCCGGCGATGGACGACGTCCGCGCGTCCACGTACTCGCCCGGCGACGGCCGCATCGTGCAGGGCAGCAGCAACCCGGTCATCACGGACTTCCAGAACTTCGCGGCCGCGCGCCGATCCGTCGCAGTCAACATGAACCGCCACAGCGTCGGCTCGCACGCCGGCAGCGACCCGCGCCACTCGGACCAGGAGCTGCACCACGACGTGCAGCTCGTGCAGGCCGACCAGCTCAAGCAGCAGCAGCAGCGCCAGCGGCAGGAGCAGCTCGAGCACGAGCAGGCTCGGCGCCAGCAGCAGGAGGCCGAGGCCGCCATGCACGCCGAGGCCGAGCGCCAGCAGCAAGAGGAGCAAGCGGCAGCGGCTGCAGCAGCGGCGGCGGAGGCCGAACGCCAGCATCAGATCGAGCTGGAGGCGCAACGCCAGCGCCAGCAGGAAGAGGAGGAGGCGCGGCGCTCGGCTGCTCGGCAGTCGCTGGAGAAGCGCGACCAGGAGATGCGCGAGAAGAAGCTGACGGACGAGCTCGAGCTGCAGCAGAGCCTCAAGGGCGACCAGATGCACGACCTGCTCGACCTGCAGCGCCGCCAGAAGCGCGAGGAGCACGAGCGTCAGCGCAAGGAGCGCGAACAGCAGATCCTCCAGCAGGAGGCGCTCAAGGCGGCGCAGGCGGCCGACCTCGAGGAGCGACAGCGCCGGCTGACGGCGCAGGAGGAGGAGCGGGCGAGCCTGCGTGCCCAGCAAGAGGAGCAGAAGAAGCAGGAGGTCGAGTCGATGCTGGACAGGCAGCGCCGGGAGAAGCGCGAGAAGCACGAGCGCGAGCGCGAAGAGCGCCTGTCCCGCGAAAAGAAGCCCGCTGACCAGCAGGAGTTCGACGACCTCGAGTTCCGGATGACGGCCCAGCTGCAGCAGCAACAGTACTTTGACGTGGACAACGAGAGCGAGGACAGCGACGACGAGCCCGAGCGGTCTCCGTACTCGACGCAGCCGCCGGCGTCGGCCCCGGTCGTCGCGACGGCCCCCGTCGTGTCGACGTCGCCTGTGCGATCGACGCCGATCCACGACCCGGCGCCGCGGTCGTCGCTGATCGACGACGTCAAGCGTGAGGCGATAATGAAGCAGCAGGCGGAGCACCAGCGCCGGCGCGAGCAGTCGCTGCAGCAGGAAAAGCACAAGCACGAGCTGGAGCAGCAGCGCGCCAAGCTGGAGGCCGCGACGCTCGGCGGACAGCACGAGGTGAGCATCGTGCGCGACAGCCAGCGCGAGGAGATCGAGGTGGTGCGGCGGCCGATCGCCAAGCCGGCGCCGCAGCAGCAGGTGATGGAGTCGGTCGAGTTCTGATCGGTCGGCGCGAGTGTGTGACCGCGCGGCGGGTAGACCAGTCCGAGTCCCCGCCGACCTGACGATGCCGTCGATCGTACCGTCCGACCCAGAGCGAGAGAGCAACCGCATGTGTGAGTGCGCGAGTTGCCGCTTTGAACGTGTACAAGTGATTCTCGCCCGCGCAGCCCCGTGACGGACACTGGGTTACTGCGTGGGCGAGCTAAAGGAATTGATAATGACACAAAAAGGGTTAGCCAGGAAGCCGCGCGAGTGCTGCAGTTGTGGTTTGCCATTCATATGAGTCACACAGATTTAGCTGGTAGTAACGACTTGACTCGGTTGAAGCCAGAGCTTCAATGTACGGTAGCGAGACGTACGCCTTTGATAGTGTAATCAGGCAAAAAAAACCGTCGAAAAGAAACGCTTTGGCGCGCAGGTCCAGTTCTGGGGGCGCTCACCGCGGATCCGGATCTTGAAAATGCGCAAAGAATCAGATTGTTTTTGCGCGAATATTTCGCCGGGCTGAAGCTTGAAGTTGGCGTGACGACATCAAGGTCCGCGGTAAATTACGAGTGACTTGGACCTCTATAAACCGGCACTAGGTATCCTCAGCGTGCCGAAAGTCACTCGAACCGAGTATCAACGCCTCCTTGGTAATGCATATTCTACCACACTAGATATTCGAACTACGAAAGGTAAACCCGCCATCAGCGCAATATATCGCGATTTGTTGCAGGTTGCACAACGCGCACGCCCGCAAAGACCCGCAAGAGAAAGATGGCGGACGCGCCGGACACCATGATGCAGGAAGCGGCCGCGCGCTTGGCCGCAGCGGCGGCCGCCGCCGTCCCCGTGCCGCGCAGCGAGCGCCAGCAGTACCCGGTGCACATGGCCGTCGACTTTACGCAGCTGCGGGTGCGTGGCGGTCCCCGAATCGACTTTGCATCATTGTGAACCCACACCCTCTTTGCTGACACATTTGACATGCAACGCCGGATTCGCCGACGTAGCCGAACGCGCTGCGGCGCTACCTCGCGTTCCACGGGATCCGCGAGCGACCAGGCAGCTCCAAGGACGACCTCGCCGTGTTGGTCGCCAGGTCGGGGCTCGATCGCACTTTGTTGAGGTTGATACAGTTGAAACAGGCTGACTCACGAATGCCGCACAGACACTTCAATGAGGAGTGCAAGCGCGCGGACGAGGCGTCGAGCATCGCGTCCTTCGTGTCTTATGTGAGTGGCTTTGGGCACTCGCAATGATGGAAAGCTGTGGATCGGAGGCTGACGAGTCTGGTGCAGCTGACGCAGGAGGAGGAAGGCGCTGGTCACGAGCTCAAGCGGCGTCGGCTGTCGGACGCGGCCAAGGAGAACCACAGCCGCGGCGCGGCGCCGCTGGGCGACCAGTTTGACCCTGGCTATGCTCCCGACTACGATGACGGCTTTGACGAGGACGGCTATCGGCTCGAGTACTACGACGACGTGGAGGTGCTGAACCATGCTGTTGATAGCATTGAACGGTGTCCACAGAGTTTGGTTTGGTTGATCTGACTGCTGCATTTGCGCTGCAGGACGAGGACGACTTTGAGGACCCGACGGAGCGCTCGAGCGGCCGCAAGCCTCGTGCGTCCTCCTTCTCGCGCCGCGAGGGGAGCAGCAGCGGCAGCAGCGGCGGAGGCAACGCGCTGCCCAAGAAGAAGAAGCGCAAGGCGCGGGTCTACTGCGTGTGCAAGGGCTCGAGCTTCGGCGACATGATCGCGTGTGACAACAAGAAGTGCCTCGACCGATACAACTGGTATCACATGAGCTGCGTTGGACTCGATCCCAAGAAGGCGCCGCCCGAGACTTGGTTCTGTCCGCTCTGTCAAGGCAACGACCTGTCCGAAATCCCCGAGAACCGTGCGTCGAGGCTGGATGGGTGGATGAGAGCTTGTGCAGGTACTAACAGTGTGTATTGTGGGGAGGAGTCAGAGTACCGCAAGCCCGTCGCGAGCGTCACGTACGGCGACATGATCTCACACGCGCTCAAGGTGCTTCCCGAGGGCAAGGTGCGACGAACTGTAGAGCATCTTCGGGTGTTGTCGGTCTAATGGTGTGGCGAACGCGCAGGGCTCGTTCAAGGAGATCTGCGACTTTGTAGAGAAGCAGTACGAGAGCCAACTCAACTGGAAGCTCGAGAGGTGAGGAGCAGTCTGGTTTGTTGAAGTGTGCGATGCCAGCTAGCAAAACCTCGACTGACGTGTGGTGTTGATCCGCAGCGACCAGCGCAAGTCGCCGGTGTGGAAGTCCTCCGTGCGCAAGATCCTCTTCTCGAACATGCGCTTCCGCAAACACCCAGAGGACAAGGGTCTCTTCTGCCTCGCAGCCTAAGGCGCGCTCTCGATATGTATGTATGCTCCGGTTGCTGTTGCATATCTAGTGTGCGTGTGACCCCGTCCCGCGCCGGGCAAAGGCGTGTCGTTGCCGTGAATCAACTCGACGCCAGTCGACTCGAACGCGTCGCGAGCCAAGCAACATGAAACAAGGGGGAAACGCTGCATTCAACTACTCGGCGGCGCTCAGCTCGGCCTGCTTCGAGCCTGGTGGCAGCCGCCGGCTGGGCGTCGTGGCGTCTACTTGTCGTTCGGGTCGAGATCCGGCAGGTCCTCGTCGTCCGAGTCGCTCTCGTCGCCTTCCATCATCCCCATGCCGGCCGCGTTCTGCGCCGCCATCATCTGGTTGATGTCGAAGCCGCCGCCGCCCGCGAGCGCGCTCATGTCGAAGCCCGCCTGGGCCTCCTCCTCCTCGTCGTCGTCCACGAACTTAGCCCAGTCGACCGTCACGTTGGTCTTCTCGAGCAGCTTGTCCTGCAGCAGCCGCGGCCAGAACTCAGCCTCCTTGTCCTTCTTGACAATGAAGAAATGCAAATTGCGCGCCGTCTTGGCCCACTTGCTCTCCGTCGCGGCCGCGTCCACCTCCTGGAAGAACTCGAGCTCCACCGCGTACTGCTTGCCGTTGCTCGCGCCGCTGCAAACGTGCAAGAAGGTGAGTGGGCACGTCGGGGGAACGGGGGGACACATCCAACGGATCGCACGTACCTGAACTTGAGGCTCTTGTCCGTGAGCTGCACCTTCTCGTCCTGCACGTCCGGCAGGTCCACGGTCACGTAGAGCGAGTCTTTCCGCTGCGCCCACTTGACGGGCGCCCACAGCGTCGACGACATGGCTGGCACGGAGCTACAGAGGGAAGGCACAAGCGAAGGAAGGGAAGGGACGAGCGCTTGGTGCTCGGCCGAGTTTTCCAGAACGCCGCCACCAAATCAAATCTTCGGAACGGGCCGACCCGGGTTTAATGGGTGCAAACCCGGGTTGGGTTCAGATTGTTAACACTCGATTCGCGTCGTCCACGTCATATTCGGTCGAAAGCATTCTACTATAGGGATCTCAACTGCTAGTTACCGTTCGAAACGCTATATTCGGATGCATTCGACGGAATGACGGTAACCACATAGTGTTGGTGACCAGCAACCTCGACCACGTCACGGCCGATGGAGCCGACGTCGCTGGTGGCAGACGCCCGCACGACGCTGCGTGCGTCATCGACCCTGGGACGCGAGTTCGCGGTCGCCAACGCGCTCTCGGCGGACGAGGCGACATGCTGGACGTCGGCGCAGGGATCTCCGCAGCAGCTGCGCCTGCAGTTCGGTCGCGCGGTGGATGTGTCACAGCTGCAGCTCATGTTCCAGGGGGGGTTCGCCGGCCAGGACGTCGCTGTGCACGTGCGAAGACCGACGGGAGACGGCCGACCTGGGACGTGGGAACTCGAGACAGCCGTCAGCATCGAGCCCGAGGACTCGAACGCGCTGCAGCGGTTCCCGTGCGAGTTGCGCGGCGTCGACGCGCTCAGCCTCACGTTCGCGCGCAGCTCCGACCTGTATGGCCGCGTCGTCATCTACCGGCTCGACGTGCTGGGCAACGAAGCCGAGGGTTCTCCTCGTCGATAGAGAGACTAGTGTATTTTGCCGCGGCCGAGACGAGGAGGATCGTACATATATAGCGCCGGCCACGCGGACCGAGTTGCGTGTAGACTGACGATTGATCTGCTTCTTCTGCTTCTTCTGCTTCTGCTTCTGCTGCTGCTGCTGCCGTTGCTGCTGCTGCCTCAGACGAGCGACTGGCTCCAGTAGTACATGAGCGCGTCCTCGCGCAACAGGATGAGGTTGTGCTGGTACTTGGGCAGCGAGTGCACGGCGTCTGCGCCGCGCTCGAGCTCCTCCATGAAGTTGCTCGTGATGGCGACCGTCTCCTTGTCGCTCAGCCCCACGTCCAGCAGCGAGTGGAAGACGACCTGCGTGCCCACGTCGTTCTGGGCCTCGTTGTAGAACCCGAGCTACGAACATCGCCACCACCACTCCAGTTAGCCACCACCATCCACCACCACACCATCCAGCAACTTGCTGCAGATCCACGTACCATGCGCTGGAACTGATCGAAAGCTGGCAGCCCTAGCTTGCGGCTCTGCGCGTCCGTGTACATGCTCGCCAGGATGTAGTACACCTGGTCCTCCTCGGTGGTCTCACCCGCCATAGAGGTGAAGTCCCCGAGCGCCGCAGCGCCGCCCACGGCGTCCACCTTGTCGAACTGGTCGAGGTTGATGCCCATGCTCGTCATCTCGTTGAACAGCGCCGAGCCGATGCCGACAACAAACGCCGTCGACGGAGATTCCTGCGGCATGCCACCGCCGGGGTACAGCAGGTCGTCGCGTGCCGGATCGCCGTCTTCGTCGCCGGGCTTGTTCAGGAACGTGAGCTTGTCGGCGAGCGGCGCGCTCGTCGCCGTCTCCTCCATCTCCATCTGGCTCCGGAACGCCGTGCTCGCGAACAGGTTGCCGGCGGCACTGCCAGCTTCCTGTGGCTGCAGCTGCGACGCGATCGTCGCGGGAGATGGCGCGTCGGCGCTGCCACCAGGCGGCGTCTCCGTGCCGGCCGTCACCTTGTTCATGTACGGCGAGATGGTGGGGCGTTGCGTTGACGACTGCATCAGCGCCGCGAGCGTCTTGGGCGACGTGTTGGCCGGCACGTCGAGACCGAAGGCGCCAGGGCCAGCCGACGTCGAGATGCCAGAGATGTTGACCGTGTTCTGCTGCGCGTCGACCATCGCCGCGGTCTGCGCAGACATCATCATGGGGGCGGATCGCGCTGGCGCGCTGTTCATCGGTGACTGCTGGTACTGCTGGTACTGCTGGACCTGCTGCTGCTGCTGCTGCTGCTGCTGCTGCTGAGCCTGCAGCGCCGCTCCTTCCACTTGAGAGCGGTACGCGCTACCTCCAGCGAAGAAGACGCACTGCGGGCTGTGCTCCGCCGCGTTCGCAGACATCATGTCCATGTCGTTCATCCGCCGGCACTGCGGACATCGATAGATCGGTCGCGCCGTGTTCACAGACCCGTCCGGGTGGATCTCGAACGCCGCGAGCTTCCACTCGGCCACCATCTGCTGCTGCTGCTGCTGGTGATGTTGCGGTGTCGCTGCTGCGGGACTCTGCATAGGCGTCGCGACCTGCTGCATGCCGCCCATGCCGGCCGTGGCCATCACGTGCGAGCTCCACGTCATCTGCTGCATCTCGTTCGACCGACCCGACGGCGGCAGCTGCTGCTGCGCTCCCATCATACCGTACGCCATGGTCGCCATCTTGCGCGGCCGCGGCTGCTGCGCCATGGGAGACTGGCCCACGTGCGCGTGCGGCTGCGGCATCATCATGAGGTTGGTGCGGGGCGTGCCGGCCACGCTGCGAGGCGACGCTCGGGTCGCCGACCCAGCCGCCACCGAGTGGCTGGCCGCGTTCAACTTGCGCTTGTTGCGCTTCGACCGGATCGCGATCACCGACGTGCGCGTCGGCGCAATGTCCTGGAACATGCTCGACGAGTCCTGGCGCTCCGGCGACACCTCTAGCACGAACGACTGGCCCTGGTGGTTCTTGGACACGTCGTCGATGCGGAACGAGATGGTCACGCGGCCACGCGTCATGTTGGGCCGCATGTCCGGGAACAGCCGCAGGATGCTCTGGTTGAGCACGGCGTTGCCCGACTCGTACAGCAGCCGCACGTCCAGCGGGATCTACAAACAGCCCAAGCCAATGCGTTCAGTGCTGCGTCTGTGGGTGATCGCAAATCAAAGCAGACGTACGACGCGGTCTTCGATGACGGCGCCTGGCGCCGGCTCCAGCACCAGCGTGATGGCCATGCACTTCTCGCGACCGCCCTCGTCCTTGAACCACACGTCCGGCGGCTGCTGCACGATCGCGAGCTTCTCCTTCACGACGGTGATCGGAGTCGAGAACGCCGGCTCGGCATCTGCCCCACACGCACATTTGGAGTATGTGAGCCATGCTGTTCCCATGCCGACAAGACGAGCACAACGCACCAGAGTCGGCGGCGCGCGCCTCGATGCAGAACGTGCGGCCGTCGCACGTGGCCGTGAACGTCTTGAGCCGCACGCGCAGCTGGCAGACGCCCGTCGCCGGGTCCACGGCCAGGCTTGTGCCGCGGTCGGGCTCCAGTATGGCGTCCTGCTCGTCCACCACGTCATACGTGTCGTGGAAGCGCAGCGCCAGCACCAGCGGCTTGCGCACTCTGCAACAGCAGCAACATCAACCGTCAGTCCATCAAAGGCAATAATAGACCCATCGTTGTCATTCCCCTCGCTCGACACGCACCCTGTGATGCGCGTGTTGTGGTCGTTCACGACCGACACGGCCGCGTCGAAGAACACGTTCGCGTACACGAACGCAGGCGTCGGCGCCGCGAACGCGAGGCTCTGCATCCACCCCCGCAAGACAAAAGCCGTCAGCGCGCGGTCCTTCTCCTCCTCGCTGCACACCTGATCAGACGCCTACCTCGGGCATGGCTCAAGTCGAGAATGCCGCCAACAGCGGGGCTCGTGCTCGGTCCTAACTCCTCCTCGACGGCGACTTGCTCCAGCACGGTGGCGCAGCCAGGCAATAAATAAAGGCGGACGTGCGGACGGGCAGGTAGGCAGGCGGGCGGACGGGCGGGCGGGCGGTAGCTTCAATCCGCCGAGGCGCGAGGACCCGGCAGGCAGGCGACGGCAGTGAGGCGGCTCGCTGACTCCTTTCCCCCTAACGCACTCCCGCCGCGTTCAGTCGCGGCCGACGCTCCCCCCGCACCGCAAGTAGGCCGAAGAGTGGGCACGAAAGTACGCCCCCTACCCGCTCAGCGCGCGCGGATTGGCTAAAAAGCCGGTAGGTTGCCGCGGGGTAGGTGAGGATGGTGCGGTGTGGCGCGGAATCATTAAGTTCGGTTCGGCCACCTCACCCCCACACATCAAAGACACCCCGCTCTATATTTGGCTGATCGAGTCAGCAGTCGCCGGATCGGCCAATCGCAATGCTCCAGTTCCAAACCCATCTGCAACTCGATGCCGTGATAGACAGCGGGTCTGTAGAGCACTGCAGTGCTTGCATCGATGGAGATGGCGTCGATGGCGCGGCAGGCACTGCGATGTCCGGCGCTAGGGCGATGTGTATCCATCCATCCTGGGCCGTGGCGTTCGCCCGCGCACCTCAACGATTGCCGACCTGGTCTGCTTTCCCGGCGCCGTCGCGGAAACCAGCTGCTCTCGCGGCGCGCGCGGTGGATCGCCACGAGCCACACCCGAGGCGCTGCCGCCTCGATTTGAACGCACGGAACGTGGGGTGCAGCTCGCGCTGGCCACTACAGCCACGGCGCTTCTGAGCCGCGCCACTCACGCACAGCTCTGTCCGTCGGTCGCGAGCGTGCAGTCGCTGTGCGTGCGGTCAGAGGCTGCGAACCATCGATCGTTCCGCCGCACAGTGTGTGCGCACTGGCGCCGGCGACAGGTTCTGGCACTATCGAGTGACGACAGCAGCGGGCGGCCGAACAGCGAGCTGTTGTTCGCAGCAGTGTGGTGGACCACAGAGAGCTATGGCTCAGTCGACCACCTATGGTTGGTGGTGGACCATGTGATCAGCGAAGCACAGCAGTAGTGAGCACTGTGCATTGCAGTGCACGAGCGATCGTTTAGAACACCGCACAGCGCAACAGGCCGGAATGCGCACGAAGCGACACACCCGACTCAAGTGTGCATACAGTGCAGTTCTGCGAAAAATGGAGCGTTCGACTGAACCGGCGGCACAGGCGCAGTTGGCAACATAACGCAAGCACTTGACGCCGCCGTCAAATGGGTATATGTCTTTCCTCTCTGCCGACCACACTGTCCTACGTACGCTCGGCCTTGTCTCGGAAGCGCCGAGAGCGCAATCGCTCCGCCAGTATCCACTTGGCAATTGATCTTCTCACACGTCACAGCATGTCTTCACTTTTCCTTTCCGTCCTTTCCATACTAACTGCTCGTATGCGCGCGTCACATATTCGTGAGACAAGGCCACCAAAATTCAAAATGCGCAGATTGAACGCAGCGCTTCTCATGCCCTCGCCATTTCCCCAAGGCATCGCCAGTCGTCGGCCCGCTCACTCCCAAATCTCCTAGCTGACCCCCACTCGAACCAAGTGAACCAAGCGAAACACCATGTGCCTCCCCGACGACGGCTGCTGCCTCTGCTGCGGACCGGATGACCTCACGAGCTGCCTCTGTGGCGCGTGCTGCGCCTCGTGCTGCCTCGCGGGAGCCGCCAGTGCCGCGGACGACGACCGGCGGAGGCAAAACTACTACTCGCCGCAGTGCTCGCCGCGCACAGTGTACGTGCAGCCCGTGGTGGTGCAGGAAATGCCACCACCGCCACCGCAGAACGGCTACTACTACGCGCGCCCGGTGTACTAACCGGCGCGGGACTTGAGCGGCCAGCCAACTAGCAAGGCTACCTCAACTCGCGAAGGTTGTTGCAGCTTCCCCTTCCGACGGCGAGGGATTATCTGATAGTAATACAAGCTTAATTATTGATTTCCTGGAGCTTGGTCGCTTGACAGTGTGTGAATCTCGCTCGGCTTGATGATACGACTCAATAATGTTCTGTCCATCTGGTTGTAGTGCAGTGAGTGTGCCGGGGTGTGGGCATGGCTTCATTCGCGCAATTTGTCTGTTTCTATTCCAATCTGTTATGCGCGCTTCAACCGATGCATTACGTGTCGATTCACTTGGATGCTCACCAGCAACAAAACACGCGGGTACTTGATGGTGGCCAACATGAAGACGGACCAAAGCGGAGCGTCGGAGCTGGTTGGCCAGCAATATCCAGCCGCCGGTGTTGTACGGTGCAATGAACGAAGCCCGTAGGATCCTAGTGCATCGCGATCCGGACCACGTGATCTGCGAGACAGCTGGGCAGCAGTGACAATCGCTGACCCGGCTCGCACCAGATATTATGAATACTTTACTCAAGCTTACACACGTCGCAGATATCCAGTTTGAGATCGGTCAAGCGGGACAATCGGCCTTGTGTGCGACTCAAACTAGAAAATCCGCTTGGAAGCAAGGCCATGTCGGACAGAAAGATGTCCATCCTGGCCACTTGAGCGGCGCCAAATCGGCGGTCGGCAACGTAGCAGACGTCTCCACCCGTTTGCACTCTTCAACTTGCCTCCAACTACACCAACCACCAACTCACCATGTGCTGCTTCGACCTCGGCGACTGCCTCTGCGGCATGTGCTGCGCTGTCTGCTGCGTCAGCGCGGCCGACGACGCGAGCCGCTCCCGGCAGCGCGATCGCCGGTACCAGGAGCCGCGCGTCGTATACGTCACGCCGGTCGTCGTCCACCAGGCTCCAGTGCACGGTCAGAAGCCCCTCCCGAAGCGCCGGTGATAGCCTCCACGCCTCCACAGGCCTCGCCAATACCAATGCGAGCCTCTCGTCGACCGATCGGCGTCCCCCGCTTGCTGCGCGCGACTGACAGCGGCTCTGATAGATTGAGAGCAGTGTTGTATAACAATAATTATGAAACACTGACTGCTCTCTTGCATCGATGCTTGCGCTGTATTCGTCTTGGATGGCTGACGAGTTCAACTGGTTCTGACTCAATTTGAGAGAGTCAGGGAGGTCAAACAATCGTCAGGGCTATACTGACCGGCTCAATCGCGTTCCCTCTTGTCAGTCGACACATTTGCCGGAGCTTCAATCTCTGTCCTAGTCGTGGCCATATCATCCACGCGAGCACTTCGCATCATTGCGACAGCCTTCAGTCATGGAGCGCACGCACTGCGACACTTTCTTTTGCCTCGCACGAGAAAGAGATGCGTGCACTGGCTATCGTGGATCACTCCATCAGCACTCGATCTCTTTGAGGTTAGTGGAGACTCTCACTTGGCAATTTCACCCCGAACCTTCGAGTCCGAGCCACCTTCCTCCCAAATATGTTTGGCGGACCACCGCATCACCACCACCACCACCCGCCGCACTCGCCGCGCTCGCCGCCGCCGCCCATGTGCTACCCTGGACCACCCCCGCCTCCCGAATACCGTCCGGGTCCGCCGCCACCGCCAGAGTTCTATGCTCCGCCGCCGCCGATGACCGGACCGCCACCGATGGCTGGACCGCCGCCGCCAGGCTACTACCCGCCATCGCCGCCGCCCCCGCCGCACCATCACCACCATCACCATCCGCCTCCATTCTAAGCGATCGAGGTGATAATCAAGCAAGTCAGCGGCTAAAGTTGATCATACTAATGCAAAATGTCGTTGAAACTGGAAGCTTGATGTCTGTAAATCGTTGTCCGGTCGTTTACACATGCAGATAGAGCAAGGTTCAGGTCGAAATTGTTCGAAGAGTGCTCGCGAGGACGAACAGTGCAACCCACCCAGCGAGAGCTCGGACGGCAGCAAGTAGGCGCGCGACAGCTGCCAACAAGTTGCAGTGTTCCGACTGGAACGGACACCGCTGGATCTTTCGTCCTGCTCGTGCTTGATGATCTGCGGCGGGTTCCGTCCCATAATCTTGTCGTGATCCTGCTTATGGGGAGTGAAGCATAGCCGGGCAGCACCGCTTGAAGTCCTGAGCTCTCTGACTGCCCCAAACAATGCGACACACTCGAGACGCGGTTGCTCACTGCGACATTCGGAGCGGAGCGGTCAGCGCGCCGGATACTACAGCGCCAGTCTCACCGGAACGACGACAGCAGCGTTCTTGCCAATTCCGCATTTGCCAACCTTCGAACAAACCCCAAGCCAACCTGAACTCAAGACCATGTTTGGTCCGTTCGGATCGCCGCGTCACCACCACCACCACCACTGCCCTCCATCACCCCCGCCGATGATCGTCTACCCTGTCGGCCCACCGCCACCGATGATGCCCCCACCGCCTCCGCCACCAGCCCCAGTGTACTACGTGCCGGCCCCACCGCCGCCAGTCTACTACGCTCCGCCACCGCCGCCTGAGTGCTTCTCGCCGCCGCATCACCACCACCACCACCACTGGTGAGGAGCTCCGCAACGAGAGAGCCGAGGCTAGCTGTACAAAGCCCAGCTCGTTGGGAGCATCCATACAATAATCTTGTGTAATACACTGTCAAACGATCATGCTTCTCTCCGTCAACTTGGCAATCCAGCACGCTGTCGTCAATGCACGATGTCGAATGTTGTGGAGAACGAGAGGTGTTGGCCGTTCGATTTTCAAACGCATTAGCACGAACACTGGTTCTTTTGTCGAGTGTTGGCGGTAATTCGAGTCGATGGGCAGTCGCTCCTGCCATCGCTCGGGGCAGAGACACAGGTGAGATGTTCCTGTTCCAGATCGAATTCAACGCGTTCCTGTTCAACGTGAAACATCCACCCCCATCCATGCACGGTTCCAGATTCCAGTGGAAGTACATACAATTTTCAAGTCAAATCGTGGGGCGGAATATGTGGGATAGTAGGAGAGCGAGAAAGAAATTTCGCGTTGGACTCATTTAGTCGTCGCATGTCACGGACATCTAGCGTCCAGCACCACCGTCCACTCCGCCGCAGCCAAAGCTCATTCCCACATTCGAACGCTCTTGACCAAGTGGCCCAGCACTCACCAGTGAACCCCGATGTGCCTCCCCTGTCCGCCCGGTGACGACTGCGGCCTGTGCTGCTGTGACGACCTGTCTGCCTGTTTGTGCGGCGCCTGCTGCGCCTCGTGCTGCCTCGCCGGTGCCGGCGGCTCGGACGACCGCCGCTACCGACGCGACCATCACCACCACCACCACCACGGCCGGACAGTGTATGTGCGGCCTGTCGTGGTGCAAGGTCCGCCACCGCCGCGCCACCACCGCCATCATTACTAGAGCGACCAACAAGCGCTCTGAGTGTTCAAACCACACGAATTCGACCAGCGATTAGTGCCTCGAAGGTGACGTTCGAGTGAAGCTGGCAATGTAATAGTACGAATAGAGAGGATCGCTATACCACTGCAATCGTCTTCGACCAGTGCGGTTTTGTGCCTGCGATGAGGATCCAGAGCATTGGGTCGCCTCTTGGTCGCCTCGTGTCTCGAGTGCCATCGATCGCGCAGATTTGCTGGTCATGTGGCTGCGACGACTGCCGCCTCTGTTGGCCACGTGATAGTCGCATTACAGTCACCAACGGACCTAGCCGGGCGGTCAGTTGTCCCGCACCGGTGCAAATCCCTGACGACTGTCGCACTGAGAGAATCCGGCTCGCAGAACTGGGACAGCGACTCGGCCGACCGCATTGCCGAATTTGCCTGCAGATCCCTCCACTCTCGTCCACTTCGCCATGCCGCCTCCACCACCCGGAGACGACTGCTGCTGCTGCTGCCTCCCGCCCGGCTGTGACTGCTGTTGCTGTCCCGACGACCTGTCCGCGTGCCTGTGCGGCGCTTGTTGCGCCTCATGCTGCCTCTGCGGTCGTGAGGAACGCCACCACCACCACCGACGCAGTCCTCCACCACCGTCGCCAGTCTACGTGCAGCCCGTGGTGGTTGCTCCGCCACCGCCGCCACACCATCACCATCACCACGGCCACTACTAGACTCCCACGTAACGGTGAATGGATATGTCGCAGTCTCCTGTCACTGAACATCGCCACGCTCAAACAAGTTTCTATCGCATTAGCCAGACTGGTTACCAAGAGCTGATACACTCACACACACACGCTCGACTACATAAACCACGAGAAAACCTCGCCAGCAACGCTCATGGCTCCGTCCAGCACGCTGTCTTGAGCATCCTCCCATTCGTCCGTCTCTGAGAGTTCTCGGACAACAGCCTTGGCCACGGTTGCCCAGCCCGAGCCAGCCTGATCCGATGGCTCGTTTTCATTACGCTGGAATTGAAACTGGTGGTGGGAGTAGTCCTGGTGTCGCGGAGGTATCGCTGGCGGCGTCACAAGCTGCATCATCACGAATCGAGTCAATACAAGGCACCTTCTCCTCGGTGGTGATGGCACCGAGCTTACCTCGGCGTTGAGCTTGTCGCCGACGAACGGTTCATACTTGTGCCAGAGCTCGTGGTTCCCGACCGCGAGGTGCCACTCGCCGTTGTACGCGCGGTCGTAGTACAGTCCGACGGAGCTCAGCTGGAAGGGCTTGGTCACCTCGAAGCGGTCGTGCGGATGCGAGCAGCGACCAGCGTTCCAGCAATTAGCGCACACGTCGTAGTCGGCCGCGCACTCGACGCATGTCAGCATGCTCTCGTCCGAAACGAAGCTCAGCTCGTCGCACTCGTTGCACGCGCGCATCATCTCGAGGCCCGTGAGCATGTACAGCGCCTCTCTTGGCGAGATGCGGCCGTCTCCGTCAAGGTCAAAGCCGATAACAAAGTCCAGACACGCAGGGCTCATGCCGTTCACGAGGCAGTGGCGCTGGAACTCCTCGACCGAGAGCTCGCCGTCGCCGTTGTCGTCGATCTCCTCAAAGAGGTTCTGTACTCGCTGGCGGAGGAACGCGCCAATATTGCGCGGCAGTCCGGTGGTCGCCTCGTTCTTCAGCTCCACACTCGCTGCTGTCTGGTACTCGCTGTGCTCCGGGTGGATCGACGCTCGATTCGGGTAGCAACCCTTACACAGCATGAAGGACTCGCATGGAACGCACACGAACGCGCGGTCGGCGCCGCCGACGGGGGCGAAGCACGCGTCACAGTAGCCGCGACTGAAGTTGAGGTGGCGCACGATCGCCAGCAGCTCCTTCGGGTCGATCGTCCCGCTGCAGTCGGCGTCGTACTGGCGGAAAAGCAGCTCGACGGTCTCGGGTGGCGCCGAGAGAAGGCCGTCCAGGTCCTGCAGCTGGATGCCGCCGCGGTGCGCGAAGCCCGCGTACGTCTCGGCAGCGACATCGATGATGAGCTTCTCCTCGAACACGCGCACGTACCTGTCCAGGATCTCCTCGAGCGAGCTCTGCTGCGGCGCCTGCTGGTCGAGTCGCATGGCTGCTGGTGGGATGAAGCCGCTGGATTCGCTGTCGACGAGGCGAACCGCAAAATGGCGAACCCAACTCGTGCTGTGGGAAGACTGAGCCAGAGCTGGCAGAAGTGTTTGCGGGTGTACTGGGTGCTGCGCTTGACAACTCATAGCGATACAGCTGACCACCTAACTGGACTGCTGGCAACAAGCGCTCGATTTGCCTTGGAGCTGTGTCCACATGTGTTGCTAAGCAGCCAGCCGCCAGCCGCCAGCCTCTGCCGCCCTCCTGCCAGGGTTGTCCGTTGTCCGCGGGTATACCAGACAGTCAGCCTGGCTCAACTTCAATCGCTTGGATGCGCCAACGAAAGTGTCCAGTGCGGAGGTTCGCTCCCATCTGGAGTGGCTCGAACAGGGTGTGCATACGCGGCACAGCGCTCGGAGTGGTCTGGTCAAGGCGTTGGTTGAACCAGGTGGGTGAACTGCACGAGGATTGGATAAAACGACAACACAGAGTGGCAAGTGTTGCTGCCGAGATTCGAGCACGAAGCAGCAACATCTCCGTCGCCATCACGACGGTAATCAGCACAGGTGGAGACCAAAATCGATCCGTGAACATAGACCTCAACTGCTTTGATTCAGCCACGTTGCAATTTTCTGGCGACTACTACAAGTGATGAGAGCTGGCATAGACCGAGTGCGTCAGTAGCGAGGTTGTCTGCATCAGTGACGGCGCGGCGAGCGAGGGTGGGATGACGGCGGAGGCGAATGCGGTCGGGGTGGCGGCGGCGGCGAGTGCGGACGATGTGGAGGCGACCCCGGCTGGTGGTGCGGATGGTGGTTGACTCCTCCTGGCATGCTGGCGGTCGTCGGGTCTGGAGAAGGTGGCATGGAGCTGGCAAATGTGGAAATGGCGAACGTTCTTGGATGTTCGGCGCTTGCAAAGGAGGATCGCCATGACACCCGGTCAAGAACGCCACGGCACGATGATGGTCGAGCGAGCCAATGTTGTTGCCGGCGGCGCGGCGTTGCACCGGACCGGCGCTGGCCAAGTGGATTGGCTGGGACATTTATCGTCCGCCCATGTGAGCCGGAGCGCTGTCCCGCCATCATGATGATGGCCTCGGTGGGTTCGGATCCGTGGATTTGCAATGTCTCGCACTCTGGTCCCTTTGCTCTCCTTGCTCATTACCGAATCCACTGCGACCACCACTGTCTACCATGGACGACGACGGCTGCGGGTGCTGCTGCTGCGACGACCTATCCGCGTGCCTCTGCGGCGCCTGCTGTGCCTCGTGCTGCCTCGCCGGAGCTTCCGCTGGCGACCGTGACGACCGCCGTCCGCCGTCGCCGCGCTCGCCATCCCCTCGTCACGTGTACGTGCAGCCCGTGGTCGTGCAGCAGCCGTACCCGCCGCCACCACAGCCGTACGGACAACCTCCTCCGCCCCCGCCGCCTTACGGTGCGCCACCGCCTCCGCCACCGCACTACAACTACTAGCAAGCCTGAGCCGCGTCGATCGAGATGTCGGCGTCTTGTAAATGGTCGATGAAATGCATTGCTTTGCACTGAATAGCGTCCGCTCTTGTGGTTTGAGTTCGCGAGCAACTGCCCGTAGAGAAGCATGAGAGAATGATAAGTCTCATCAGTTAGGGCCGCACGAGGCAACTCAAAACATCAAGCTCAAGGGAAATTCGTTATGGTATTTTGTTTCTGGTTCTCTCGGTACACACGCGACTCGAGGTCGCGATCACTCTTCAGCACTTGATCATCTTGTTTCCCCATCGTGGCGCTTCCACCTTCGGCTTAGCGGAAGTGCGGGGGCGAGCCGCGCGGCGAGTGGTGGCCCGGAGGAGGCGGACCATGGTGGTGGTGCGGTGGAGGCGGCGAGTGATGATGCGGCGGAGGCGGCGAGTGATGATGCGGCGGAGGCGGCGAGTGATGATGCGGCGGAGGCGGCGAGTGGTGGTGCGGCGGAGGCGGCGCATGGTGGTGCGGTGGGCCGCGCGGCGAGCCAGGCGGGTGGTGGTGCGGCGGGCCTCCGAACATGGCGGTTGTTGCGGTCGATGCGAGTTGGAACTGGTGAAATCGACAATGAGCTTCGGGATCTCCGTTGAGCAGCGCTCGACGTGGTCGGTCGAATGCGCATGCGTGGCGAAGTCTGCAGCCGCGCACGAGATCGGTATGGGGCCGTCGCGACTGGATACTTTACCGGTGTAGACTTGAAGTTTGTATGTAGACGAACAGCCTCTGCACCACATGGACAACTCGGTGGTGTCTCGCAATTCCGAGCCGATCTCGTCGGACCGTATTTTTCGGCAGCTCCTGAGGCAACAACAGACTTCAGGCTCGGTGCGACAGCGAGAGGTGTCGCAGCGATTGGGCAGCACTGCGCGGACATAGACGTCAACCGAGATCTCTCTCGAGACAACTTCAACGACAGCGACCTCGATAGAGCCCTTGCGCCAGAAGGCTGCCGCGTGTTCGTCTTGTGCGCGGCCATCGAGGAGAATGACCGGTCGGTTTCCAAGCACCTGGCGGCGGTGCTGTTGGGAATCCAACCTTGGCGGAAGCGCCACGGAGCTTCCTGGCCGACGACGCCTTCAAATTACCCCGTATCACACTCGCTCCTACGATCGAGATTAGTTTAATCTGCACGCTGTCCAATCGTGGCGGACGAATCATGTCGAGCAGTGCCAGTCGGCAGTAGAAAGTGTGCGAGGTGACCCCTTCCGGTCCGCCGTCGTCGTGGTAGTCTATGCAATATCGGACCGACGAACCTCGTCGATTCGAGATTCCAGAGCTAATGAACGCACATGTCCTAGAGAAATGTGCAGCTCTGATCTTTCAGAACGACATTCTGCTTGTGTCACCAGTCCGCATTTGACATTAACTCAGTCGTTCACGAGTTCAGAGGTAAGTGCTCCAACCTCCTTCCTTATTCTGCACACTCACGTCTACATCGCGCTGATCAAAGTTGGTGGCTCCGGTTCTCGCGATCCTGCAGCTCGCGGCGAAGCATCTTCCCCGTAGGACTCTTCGGGATCGCGTCGATGAACTCCACAGCACGAACCTTCTTGTATGGCGCCACACGCTCCTCCACAAAGTCGAGCACATCCTGCTCGGTCAAACTTCGGCCGGCATCATTGTCCTTGCGAACCACGAACGCCTTGGGGATCTCTTCTCCATCACTGTTTTGTCCACGAACACAGCACGAGTCCGCGAGACCTGGGTGGTGGTTCAGCACATCCTCGAGCTCAGCAGGAGCCACCTGGTGACCCTTGTACTTGATCAGTTCCTTGGCGCGATCTACCACAAACACGAACCCGTCCTCGTCAATGTAGCCGATGTCCCCCGTGCGGAGAAACCCGTCGTCAGTAAACACGCTCTTGTTGGCTTCCTCGTTGTTCACATAGCCGAGCATGACTTGCGGTCCACGGTAGAGCAACTCGCCGCGCTCGTTGTGAGGGAGGTCGATGTCGTTGTCTACGCATCTCACGCGCAATTCGGTGTTGGGGACGAGCCGACCGACGCTTCCCTACAATTGAAGTCGAAAGCGTGAGCGGAGTCTGCTTCGAACACGAGCACAAACACAGCAACAAATGGTCGAAGGGGAACGCACCGGTTTGCGAGTGTGATCTTCGCCGTAGTTGACAGCTGGAGACAGCTCCGTCATCCCGTAGATCTGCTTCACATGCAGACCCAAACGCTCGCGAACCAGACTCTCGACCTTCTCGCCCATCGGCGCGCCACCAGAGACCACAAACTCGGTTGCCGACAGATCGTAGTCGTTTACGAGCGGATGATGAGCGAGGAACAGCACGGCAGGCGGCGCAATATGAGCGGTGCGAATCTGCATCAGTCGCACGAGAACGAAACAAGTCAGCATCCTTAGAAGTCCACTGACAATCTCTTCGCACCGCACCTTGTATTTCGACAGAGTGCTCAAAAACGTCTCGGGGTTGAACCGCGGCAGTGTCACGATCGTCTTGCCTTGATAAATAGACAAATGGATCATCATCATGCCGTAAATGTGGTAGAACGGGACGAGGCCAATATAGGTGTCCCCGTGCTGCTCAATGTGTCCGACTTGGAGAGCGTTGGCGAGCAAGTTCTTGGCGCTGAGTGCAACTCCCTAGAGAACAGAGCCGAAAAATGCATGTGAGGATATACATCACCCGCATCGTCTTGCTGAATCGCACACTAACCTTGGGAACGCCAGTTGTGCCGCTCGAGAATGGAAGGCACACGTTGGTGTGCGGGTCGAATGGCTCGTAGAAGAAATCATCAATAGGCGCGGTGGACGTGATCTCACTGCAATCATCGCAAGGCAAAGGCGTAGCGCTTAGAAAACGCGAGCAACGACTGATACCCAATTCAGCATGCAAAACTCACTTGACGCTCCTGAGACCCTCGGTCGACTTTTCCTTGCCCATCGTGTACACGTAGCGTTTGTCGACACCAGCCATGGCCGTAGCCTCGAGCGCCAAACTCTCCATTTCTTGGTGCGTGATCACATAGTTTGCCTGCATTTCCCATCGGCCACCCATCGCATTAGTCTAACTGTGCAGGATACGCACTCCCAACTGTGTCCTCCTCACCTTGGCTTGTTCGATTTGAAGCGCGAGTTCGTTCGCGCGCAGCATCGGCGACGCTGGAGAGCAGATGGCTCCGATCGACGTGAGCGCTGAAGCACACGACATGGACGTTTGTTGTCAGCCATTTGTGCAGCGGGCTGATTAGATCACTCCATGCAGACAACGCACCGAGAACCACCATAGGATATTCGAGGCAGTTGAATGAGTGCAGCACCACAGCCTGAATGTAGCCCACGGAATATCGAGGATTAGATAATCGAAATGTCAAACAGCTTCGAAAATGATACGTACATCTCCTTTGCGAACGCCATCCCTCCCGAGTGCCACTGCGATCCGCTTGGCACCCTCGTGCAGCTCCTGGAACGAGAGCTTCTCGTGCGTGATGCCGCAGATGAAGGCGCTCTCGTCAGCGTGGGTCTTTACTCGGTCCTCGATCACTTCCCAGATCGTGTGCTCCGGAATGTGGATCTCATCGTGTGGAGACGAGTGAACGATCGTCGAGAAGAGAGCAGACGCGTGGGCTGGTCGAACGTGATGCCGCGCGGCCGACGCACCTCGTAGTGGAAAGCGTGCTGCCAGGCGGGAGGGCGAGCGTGCAGCACCAGAGGCGAGCAATCGGCGGGCCAGCATGGTCCTCTGGGTTCAGGAAGCCTACCTGGTCGGTCGCGGGTGATTTTGCGAATGACGTTGTCAGCGCTGCGGTCGACTTGGCGGGCGGTTCCACAAGCTGTGGTTGAAGGAAGCCACCCCGTGGCACTCTGAGCTCCGCTCATCCTGTGCTTGCGTGTCAACCAGCTTGCTCCTGACTGTAAAACCTGTGAACTCGTTCCCTGCTTGCTCCTCCCTTCCTTCAAAATGCAAGTTCAACCTGCGTACACAGAGTCACCAGACCACCGAACCGTTTAACACTGCAATAGTGTACGGTCTAGTGTTGCGTGCATGTTGAAGTTGAAGCGGTGAACACCAGAAGTCAACCTTTAGCGAGTCTTCCAGTCGCTCCCATCCATTACACGAACCAACGTGTTCCCTACGCAGACACAAACCCTGTTTGGCCAGACTCACGTCTCTGACTGCTCCGCCAACGACGCCAATGCGCGCTTCCGCTCCTGAACGAAGAATACGAGCTCCGATGCGAGCGACTGCGCGTCCGGGCCATTTCCGTGGACCTTGAGCTCATTCCGGAGTGCGTCGATCTTCCGCTTCGAACCGCACAGCCGCTCTTCGAGGAACTTGGTCTGCTCGATCCGGAACTGGAGCTTGGCATTCGCGATGTTCTGGAGCGCAAGCTTGTTCTTGTGCTTCCAAAACTGCCGCTTCAGCTCGACCACTACGTCATCCTCCCCAGCTTGAGACGCACTGACAGTTGGACCAGTAGAGGAACGCCGGTGGCTAGGCTCGTCTTGCTCGACACTGTCGTGATCGCCGTCGTCGTCCGTGACGAAGATGAAGTCGTCTTCGGCATTTTGACTTGCATCGAGTTGAGCACTGTCGGCATGAGACTCTCCTCCACCCTGCGCCTCGGGAGGGACGATTGGCTCGAAAGTGCTGAAGAAGTCGCCCAGCCGAACAACTGGTATCAGCTCCGTGTGCACCGCCAACAGTTTGCGCAAGTGTAACATCTCGCGGTCTTGCTGCTTGTCTGGAACGAAATGGCCGGGGACATGAACGCCGTTGAATAGCGCACACAACCGTTTCCATGTCTCAAACAGACTCTCCGCCGTCGAGACTTGGCCGTTGTCGAGGACGTTGCATGACGTCGAGCCACTCATATCTCGGTTCACGACCCGAGCCACATCTTCCCAGAACTTGAGTCCAGCCGCGGATTGCTGAGGGCCGAACAAATCGATCGATGGACTTGTGACCGTGTTGCTGAGCATCAGCTTGTTGGTTTTCGAGATGCAACGGTGGAGGTCGAGGAAGCGTCGCCAGAACTCAGCCGAAAACAGGACTTTTAGGAATCTGAACATGACAAAGCGTAGCCATCAGTTCCTCCGACAACGGCGCATCCCAAAAACGCGGCGCGCACTTACACAATGGTGGGCATGTCGTCCTCATGCTCAGTGAAGCTCGCCTTCGCTGCCTGGAATCGGCTAGCACTCGCCACCGCGATTGTTGCCTTGGGAGGAGTGATTGTCGCCACATTGCCTCGCGCAGCGTAGTACTTGCGTAGGAGCGCTATGTACCCTGCTTTCGTATTGTTGGCGTCGGGTCCCGTCTTGATGAGCTTGAGTTTGAGCCGCGAGACTTCCTTGCGTAGATCTTTGGCCAAAAACTGCTCGAACGGCTCCTGCAGCGCGACACTCGCGGACTTCGGCGTGCGAACAAGGGTCACGACATCCGGTGGCGTTGGCTGAGGCGCAGGTGTCGGCTTCGTCCGCGGCGGTATCAGCGGCGGTCGTGTGATGGGGGCAGCGTTAAGCTGGCACTGGAGGACGCGACCAGCGAACAGGTTCATCCCGAACGAGCTCATCTTGGCGAGGAGCTGGCAGCGAGGACTCAGGCGTTGCTATTTGGCGTATCGTGGAGGAAATCGACGAATGAGATGGTGGCGATTCCCGCGTTTGGTGGTGCGGCGCGAAATTGCGGAATTGAAGCAGCTGCAAAAAGGCAACTTTGGCCCCTCGGTGCAGTGACTAAATGGGCACTCGAACGGGGGAGACACTTTCGTCAACAAGGTGCAATCTGACAGATGCATGCCACAACACAACACGAAAAGGCTCACATCTCCATTCGATCGATCTCAATGCATGCATCGTGCTCGTCTTCTCGTCTCGTTCCCTTTGTCGCCTTTGCCGTCTCCTCGCGCGCTCTGTCTTGGATGCCTTCTCTCCTTGTATCTCTAGAACTGACTAACTCTCTGGGTAAACTCTACCTAGGAGAGCTGGAAGACGGGGGCCGGGAATCGCAGAAGGAGAGGACAGCATTCTGGCAATTCAGACAAACTGCCACAGCATGCGTTCCTCCCCCCTCCCGTGACCCCAACCGCACCGCCATCCATCGATGTCAGCCCCGTCCTCAGCTCTCCAATAATTACTTCTACATGAACGCGTCCTCGTCAAAGTCGTCGTCGTCGTCGTCGAACTCGTCGTAATCCATCTCCATGAAGTCCACCTTCCAGCGGAGGATTCCGCCCATGCCACCGAACCCCTTGCAGAACTGCGAGCCCTCCTGCGACTTGGCCGTCACGAACTCGAGGGTCGTACCGAACTGCTTGTAGTTGTTCGCGAACCACTCGACCAGCGGCACTCGCTCGATCGTCTCGAGTTTGGCACCCGTGTCCGCGTCCACAAAGTTCGACGACACCGTCTCCTCCGCCGGCGACAGAATCTTATGGACCTCTTCGCCCGTCGTCTCGTTTCGCAGCGTCACGCGGTGGTGCGGCAGGTCCTCCCACAGGATCAGCGTCTCGACAGCACCCAGGTCCAGCGCCTTCATCGTGTCGCTCACACCGAAGCAGTACTTGCCAGAGTCCTGCGCGATCTCCTCCATGTACTTCACGATCAGCTTCTTCTCCTGCACGAACTTGACGTTCGAGAGCGTCTCGGCCGCGAGCTCGATGGCCTGGTTGAACCCGTTCTCGCCACCGTACGACACATCCACGACCTTGACCACGATCTCGGCGAGGCGCTTGTCGAACATGTCACTGCCATTCAGCTCATTCTTGAAGTCGGCCGAACCCGCGAGCACCAGGTTCGAGATGTTCGGCTTGTCGCTCGAGATGAACATCTGCGTCGCGATCTCAGCCACCTTGCGCACGTAGTTGTGGCGCTTCTCCATACGCAGACGCGCGAAACGCAGCGCAGACTGACCACCGCGACCGTGCTTCTTCGGCAGGTCAACGCTGAAGCGGTGGAGGATCTCGCGCGTGTTGCCGGCCACCGCGCCGTACAGAGCGCCGTTACCGTCCATCACGATGAACCCGAAGCGGTCGTTGTCCTGCAGCAGCTCGCCGAGCGCCTCCGTGTGGAACTTGTTGTCGCACATGTACAGCGACGTGTTGATCGGCTTGAACGGCTCAAAGTCAATGTTCACGCGCTTCTCCTTGCCCTCGTCCGTGATGATCGTGCCGCAGTAGATGATCAGGCCGTTCGGCGGACACTTGTTGTACAGCTTCAGCCGCTGCTGGGTCGACGTGATGGCGCCGAGCACCGACAGGCGGTTCACGCGCGACTTGATGTTGGACGCCGTACCCATCTCGTCTGCCAGCATCTTGGACACGCGGGAGATCTGGTCCTTCGGCGGGATGATCAGCGAGATCATGCTCGTGCCATTGCTAGAATGGTGTGCACAAGTGATGGCCACGTCAGCAACTGGACCGTTGAGCTGTAACGAGAATCTCAAGGGGGGGAAACGTACCCGCGCGCGGCCTGCAGCGACTTGATGAGCTTCTTGACCTTGAAGAGCTCGACCTGGTCATCGGCGGCGTTCGTGGCCATGGTGCTGTCGATCCGCGGGGGAGGAACGAGGGGGAGGCAGGGGGGAGCGAGGCTCTGCTGCTTCTCGCGCGCGCTCGCAAGTCGGGGGCGAAATTTGCCTTTTCGCCGCCAATCACCCACGCTGGTGGTTTTACTTTCGCCGCGGTCCAATCATGAGTGAATGTCCCATTTACGTATAAACGCTGGATGATGTCAAATAAATGTCAATATTGTGCTATATTCATTCGATAATTACGGATACAGCACTAGCATTTCGCGAATCAGCGCGCACTGCGCTGCATTACAGCCAATCCATGCGCTCTTCGTACAAATCACCCGCTCTTTGGAAACCGAATATTACACAATCAAACGAGCACCAACACTCGGGCTGCGCCGCGCACGTCACTCTCATCAAGTGTACCTTGCACTCGGATCGGCGCGGTGGTGCTCATGCGGGATGTCCCGCACGAGGTGCAGCGCGTGGGGCAACACCTCTTCGATCGCCGCGAAGTTCTCGGCCACGGCCTTCGGCTTGCCGGGGAGCGTCAGAATCAGCGAGTGCTTGCGGATGCCGGCCACGGGACGCGACAGGATCCCCTTGGCAGTGAACTTGAGCGAATTCTGCAGCATCGCCATGACGAAGCCTGGGATCTCCTTGTCCAGGATGGCCTAGAATGCCACCAATGGCAATGAGAGAAAGGTGAAACGTACCACGCAATGGTCGAACGTACCTTGATGGCTTCCGGCGTGACATCTCTCGGGCTGAAGCCGGTGCCTCCCGACGTCAAGATCAAATCAACCGCGTCCGAGTCCGCCCAATCCTTCACAACCTCTTGGATGCGGCCAATGTCGTCAGGGACAACCTTGATGGCCACCACGTCGATCTGCGCGCGCTCGTACTGCTGCAGCACGTCCGCCATGGCCGGGCCGCTCAGGTCAGTCGATTGGCCGGCAGACACGCGGTCGCTAATCTGCAGTTCGACAAGCTTGTCAGCACACAATACGTCGACAAGTACTGCCCCACACACACGCATGCGCACCGTCAGTAACCCTGCACGGAATTTCCTCTTGGCCTTGTCCGTTGGCGGAGTCGCTGGGCGAGCTAGGCTTGTTGCCACCTCCACGTGCTGACTTACTGCACCTTTAACATTCGGAATAGAATCGTCCAACACGTACGCCAGCACGCAGTCGCCATCGCGAATCTCCGTCCCTGTTGGGAGACTCAGCAAGGCGTTCGCATTGCGACAGCTGCAGCCGGACGTAAACCAACACATTAGCCTCTTCAATAATGCTCAGCGTTCATGAGCATCCGTACCTCAGCAGGCGAGAGCTAATCTGTCGCCCAGTGCTCGTCGCAAAGAACTTCTGCTGCTTGACGTCCCACGTGACCGTCGCGCGGTGAAACTCGGGTCGTTCAGCGTCCAACTTGATCGGGTGGGTGAGCACAGAGTGAATCCTGGTGTGATGACACGCTTCCTCAGGGTACCCACGCAAGCGCTTCAGCGCAGGACGCACGAGAAGGTGGCATGTCGTGAACGTGCTCACGGGGTTTCCAGGCAGAGCGAACACAAACTTGGTCCTGCCGTCCACGTCGATTGTGGCGAAGGTAGTGGGCTTGCCTGGCTTCATGAACAGACGACCGAAGTGGACGGTGCCGACTTCAGCGAGCAGAGGCTTGATCAAATCGTGGTCTCCCTGTCGACAATCAAGTTAGCATTGCTACCCCATCAAATAGATCCACCCGACGCGTCGTACCATGCTCACGCCGCCACTCGTGATCAACACATCCACTTGTTGCAGACCCTCCATCACAGCCCGTTTCAGATCCTCCTTCTTGTCGCCACAAACGCCCAAATCGACCGTCTCGACATCCCAGTCTTCAAGCAGACTCAGTAGCATCGGCCGGTTGCTGTCGCGGATCTTCCCCGTCGGGGTCACATCCACAAACGCCTCAACCAACTCGTTCCCAGACGACAAGACGCCGACTATCGGACGTCGATGCGCCTTCACTTGCGTCACCCCCACCTGAACACAACCAGCGCTCGTTATCACTTTATTTGGACCAGCAGGGAGACATAATAGGCGCGACATACCGTGGCCATCAGTCCAATCTCAGCTGCCGTCACCACCTCGTGCGCATTCACGAGCACCTCGTCGGGTTGGATATCTGACCCGACTGGGCGGATGTTCTGTCCCGCTTTGACCGCCTTGAGAATGTTCACCTCTCGCTCTTGGGAGGAGGCAGCGCGCGCGTCGCCCTCGACACTGCTCGTGTCTTCGATCTTGACCACGGCGTCTGCGCCGTCCGGAACGGGAGAGCCCGTCGTGATGTAGACCACTTGACCGGGTTCCAGCTTGTTATTAGGAAGGCCACCCGCGACAACTCGCTCGATAACTGGGAACTGCTCTCGGTCCGCCAGTTCCATTCGCTGTCGTGAGCAAACGCCTCTTCTTCAAAGCCACGGGATGAGACTTACCGTGCCGACGCCATCAGCCGCGACGACCGCGTATCCATCCATGATGGACGCTCGAAACGGTGGCAGCGGCTCCTACAAGCACGGCGACCAACTGTGAGTGCCAGGGATATCCCACGCATAGATCGTATTGCCGCGGCCATACCTTGCTGACCACGGGCTCGACCAAGACGAACCCCTTGGACCTGTGGGCTGCAACGTCGACGGCCTCAAGCGGCGCCGTCGCCGCCAGCACTCGGCGCACCGCGTCCTTCACGTGGATCATGTCGTACGCGCTCTCGCGCCGCGTAGCCGAGACGCCCTCGCTCCCGCAGTCGCAGTCGCACATGTCGGTCAGTCGGTCAATCGCTTGGTCGCTTCTTGAAGTCGCAGGGGTGGATTTGTGCCGCCGTTTGGGATGATTTGATTGACCAAACAGAATGCGCCTAGTGTTATGTGGGCCACTTCGTAAATTATGGCAACAAACGTTAGATTAGGTTTGAGTCCGGGCATTCGACCAAGGATGGGAGCGGTAATGCGGGCGGCTCGATGCATCTCACGGTTCGCGTGGCTGCGGCTCCTGGGATGGCTGCTGCTGTGCCTGGTGGCTGTGCCCGGCACGCTGACGAGCGTCCGAGGCGGTGTTGGGTCGGCTGCCGCGGCGCCGGCGTCGGTGTTTGACGCGGAGGCGGCTGCCGCCAAGCTCCTCACTCGCAGCATCGCGGACGACCAGGTGCGCGTGCTCTACTGCACGGCGTGCGGCTACCAGCAGAGCTTCCAGCAGGTCAAGGAGTTCCTCGAGGACAAGTACCCGCACCTCGTGGACCGCGTCGTCGGCGCCAACTACGATGTGGATCCGGTCAGGCAGGTGCGGTGAGCAGACTTGAGGCAAAAGGTCGCATTGCATGCTGAAGATGAACCGTGTCGAACTGCACAGATGATGTCGCAAGCGCTGAGCTACGCGCAGATCGTGTGCATGATCCTGATGGTCTTCGGTGACTACGTGCGTGGCGTATTGGTCCGGTATATTTTGCAGGGCAGTGGTCAACAAGGCTGACTGTGTGATATGGGGAGGCAGGTCCTCCCAGCCGTGGGGATCAGTGACACGTGGCTGCGCTGGGCTCTGGACAACCGCCTCATCGCGTTCGGCATTGTGATGCTGATGGGGTCGGTGTCTCAGGGCCTGACGTCGAGTGGCGCGTTCGAGATCTACTTCAATGGTGCGTCGATCGATCACTGAGTTGCCGTGAGGAGACCGACTGATATGGAGGCGCCTGTGCATCAACAGACGAACTGATCTTCTCCAAGCTCGAGACGAACAGGTGGCCTACTCTCGAGGTACAGGTTGCTTGCTCTGTGAGCTGTTGGTCGGACACCTGAGTGCTGAACGAATGGGTGCTACAAACGATCACAGGAGATTTCGAAATTGCTCTCGCCGTTCGGTCTCGACGAGTTGGCTGCCTAAAGAGCGCGGATTTGACCTGGACACCCCTCGTGCAACGACTCCACGCGACATGTCGTGCACAGAGCTAACAGTGGCAGTCTGAGAATCCACGACACAAATCCGTCCACCTTGGCAGTTCTGTTTGCTTTGCTCATGCGACAGCCGGCATACGACAGTATCGCTACTGACCGACAAGTGGATTGCACTTGGCACTGCATCCGATGTCCTGTAAAGCGCAGCTGCTCGGGCTCGCGCGGCCACTGCTGCCATGCTGAGTTTTGAACCCAGTAAACGAACAGACAACTTGGACAATCGTCTGGACAGGTGCTCGTGGATCCTGCAATCCATCCTCGCGTGTACTCGACGCCTCCAATTGCTCCGTCTCTCTGTCTGTCGCTTCTTCGTCCAACAGCTCCATCATGACTGTAAGCGACAAGTTTGGTGGCTCAGCCAATTCATCAGGATTGCGTTGTCCCCTGGTGATTTCAAAACGTTGTGGACAGATATTTTTCACAGGTTCTTTCATCGGCAGCATCGAGAGTGCACCACCACGCAGATTGAGAATGCATTATTAGAGGCTATAATGTCCAACTCCAAGAAGACACTTTCTCAACCGCCCTGCTCAATTCTCGACCCACTTCGCCTTGACTTTCAGCGGTGGGATTACTCGATCTTGATGGTTTAGCTAATTGGCGCGGATTGCGTTGTCGCTAGTGATTTCAAAGCACCAAGGACAGATATTTTTCACAGGTTCGTTCATTAGCAGCACTGAGGCTGCGCCACGACCGCGTCGATTGAGAATACATTATTAGAGGTTTCAATGTCAAACACGAAGCGGACACAATCTCAAACGCACTGCTCATTCATCAAGCGCACTGCTCATTCCTCAACCTTCTCGCTAGAACCCTCGAGCAACGGCGATGGCGACTCCGAAGCTGTTCACGCCCATTACGCTGGGCGGCAAGAAGGACCCGCTGACTCTGGCGCACCGCGTCGTGATGGCTCCTCTCACGCGGCTCAAGGCATCGGTGGACGAGCGCGTGCAGCCGGCTTTCGTGGCCAAATACTACGGCCAGCGCGCGACAGAGGGCGGACTGATCATCGCAGAAGCCACCGGCATTTCTCCGACGGCGAACGGCTACATGGGTGCGCCGGGCATCTACTCTCCGGAGCAGGTGGACGCCTGGAAGCCTGTGACCGAGGCGGTGCACGCCAAGGGCGGCAAGCTGTTCCTGCAGCTCTGGCACACGGGCCGCGTGAGCCACCCGCTGAACCAGCCTAACGGCGTGTTGCCCGTGTCCTCGAGCGCCAACATGGACGTCACCACCGGCGCGTGGGTGCCGACGCCGGAGGGCCGCAAGGAGCACGTCAAGCCCCGCGCGCTCGAGACGCACGAGATCCCGCTGATCGCTCAGGACTACAAGGCCGCGACGAAGAACGCGCTGGCCGCGGGCTTCGACGGCGTCGAGTTCCACTGCGCGAACGGCTACCTGGTCGAGCAGTTCCTGCAGGACGGCATCAACGACCGCACCGACCAGTACGGCGGCTCGGTTGAGAACCGCGCGCGGTTCCTGTTCGAAGCGCTGGACGCGATCCTTGAGGTCGCCGACTCGAGCCGTGTGGGCATCCGGCTCTCGCCCTTCGGCGTGAGCTTCGGACAGGGCGAATCGAAGCCGATCGAGACGTATAGCTACGTGCTGGACCGCCTGAACGAGTACGACCTGGCATACGCGCATCTGATCGAGCCGCGCGCCTTCCCGCTGCACGAGAGCCCGAGCGCGCCAAAGGACGGCATCGCGCACCTCTTCCGATCCGCGTACAAGGGCGTGTTGCTCACTGCCTCGGGGTACGACCGCGCGTCTGCTCTCCAGGCCGTCGAGAGCGGCCACGCCGACATGGTCGCGATCGGCCGCTACTTCATCTCGAACCCGGACCTCGTCAAGCGGTTCAAGCAGGACGCGCCGCTCAACCCGTACAACCCCGCGACGTTCTATCTGCCGAGCGAGACGGGCTACACGGACCAGCCCTTCCTCGAGGAGCAGCAGGCTGCCGCCGTGTAGACATATCCAAAGCTGCCAACTGCTTGATATTGAGTAGTAGCCCAAACACTTAAAACTGTCGAATACCATTTCCACTGGTGGTGGGGTGAATCGCTGTCGGTCGTAGCTCTGCATGGAGAGCTGGAGCTCGCTGATCGTGGGTCAGATAGCTGGATCGTCTCTGGGAGGGGAAGTGGACGGCGGGTGGACCTTCACTGGAATGATCTCGATGGCGCCGCCGCTTCTGGCGACGGGAACTTCACTGCCAGTGGCGATTGGCGATGTCGCTTCATGGTATGGCGCGGCCTCATAGTCCCCCGACACCGTCCCTGGCTGAGAGCGACAGCAGAAACCGTCGGGTCCGTAGCAGCAGCAGCAGCAGTACTCGCTGACCGGCGAGCAGGCGATCTCGAAACACGTGAGGCATCCGGCGTAGCACGTGGGCACGCACAGTTCGGCGCCGCACTCTCCACATTCGGCGCACTCAGCCATTGGCCACGAGCGGAATGTTCGACAATGGCGAGAGGTCTGGCAGTGTCCAGTTGCTCTCGGCAATGTGTTCCCGTATCAGCACAATTTGCTGCACTCGCTCAGCGGTCTTGCTGTGTTAGAAAGAGTGCAACAGTGTCCGAGTCAAATCCATTTGAAATGTTCAGGTGCAACTCCCCTCCAGTATTGCAAAATTTGTCCTTGCTGCATGATCTCGCATTCAAAGAAGACACCTGCTTCCGTGGTCCTCGGTGTACTGGCGTGATGTCGACGAGGTGAGTGGTGATGTGCTGATTCAAGGTTGGAGGCGACATTCTCAGTAGAACCTGCTCGTGCTGTTTAGAATCGGGACGGTTAGTCAACAAATGAGGTCTACCTTGGAGATGCCGTCGTTCCTGCGCAAAGAACCGCTCTTTGCCTGCCAACACACAGAAGGAGAAGCAGTGCGGCTACCAAAACGAACTGGCCATCCAGTTATTTCGCGACAAACAGGTCTAGCGCGACTGGTTCCTGTGGAGCTGGTGCGTCGCCTTGCCTACAGCTGTCCGTGTCGAACTGATGCGAGGCCACTGGGACAGGTCAGGCGAAGGCTTTGCCATAACAGCAAGGCGTCATGGTAAGAAAATTTCTCTATTGGCATAGTGTAACGTGGCCCTCGTGCTCTGGTGTCAGAGTGGGCCACAGGAGCAGTGATATACACATGACGTCTTGGACAAAGACGTCAGACGGCGGCCGTCCTGGGGTTCAGCCCATGGCCCTCGGGAGTGGACGGTGCCTGAACCTTCACCGGGACGATCTCGATGGCGCCGCCTCTGCCGACGATCGGCCCCGCTCTCCCGCCCGCGGATGGAGATGTCGCCTCATAGTACGGCGCCGTGTCCTGGTTCCGCCACGCCGTCGCAGGCTGGCGGTGGCAGCAGAAGCCGTTCGGACCGTAGCAGCAGCAGCAGCAGCGCTCGCAGGCGGGAGCACAGGCCGTCTCGACGCCCGTGAGGCACCCGACCAGGCACGTGGCGGCGCACAGGTCGGCGCAGCACTCGGTCGCGCAGTCGCCGCCCGCCATCGCTCAGGAGGAGAGCGTTGCGGAATGGCAACAGCTAGCACCGCTTCTGGCTGGACCGTCGCCGATCGTGCTTGTCTTTCCCACAATAGGATACAAAATGTCGCTTGTGCTGGAAAATAATCTGAATCGGATTTTAGTTTCCGTCGAAAACGACTCTGTTAGCTAGTATGGAAGCGGTGCTGGCGAGATTGACTTTGGCGGCTGCACTTTGACGGGGACTATCTCGATGGGCCCGACCGCGGGCGAGGCAGCGAGGGATGACGACTGCCGGCGGTACTCGGTGGTCTGGTCGTCGCGGCGACGGCACGATTCGCAGTAGTCGCAGTTGAGTTCCCCGCAGTCGGCGCACACTTCGCAACAGCGGAGGCAGTTACTACACTGCCGGCCGCAGCCGTCACAGTCGCAGTCGCAGTCCGAGTCGCACATGGCGGTCGATGGCGTGGGAAGTATCGGCTCGAGCCAGCCGATTCGGAACTGACCAGGAGCTGATCGAGCAGTTCTCTCTGCTGTCTGAACCTATCTGTGAGGCGGTGGATCATTGCCCAGAAATCCAGCTCCTCAAATCCAGAGAGCGTAGAGATATAAGTATCCATCTATGTGCTGTCTGTCTGCAAACTGCTCCACACTCGACTCGAAGCGCTGCAGGAGACTCAAAGTGCTCCTCTGCTACGCTGCTGTGTATACGCGCTCGACAATACCGGTGGTCATGACGTCGCCCCACCGCCCGAGCTGCTGGTGCAGTCGGTGCTGTAAGAGCGGCGGCATAGCGATGCTCGTGCTGTGAAGCTTGAGGAAGCAAGACCGAGTAAGCACCACGACTTGCTCGTCCACTATCTCTCCAGAAATTGGGTGGACACGCTTCCTTCTCACGGACCGGACGGCAAGGATTGCCGTCACGTCGTGGCGCACTCGCTGCTGCGGGTTATACGGGAACAAATCGTCGTGGTCGACAAAGTCGGCCGTGATCACTCCGAGCGGGCCGCCGCCTCCAAACGTCTCGTCGGCTTCCGAGAACTCAAAGTTCATGATCTCGTTGACCTCGAGCTCGACGCCGCAGCTCAGGTTCGAGACCATCCTCGACTGCTGCACGCCAATGCTGTCGTACGTCGTGTCATCCCGCGTCGTGATGTCGCCTAAGACGTCCGTCAGCGACAGCTCCATGTTGTGGAAGTAGTGCCGCGCTGCGTCGTACACGCGCCGCACGCTGTCAACCTCCTCGAACACGGTCACGCTGAGCCGCTGTACGCAAAAATCGCCGTTCGAGAGCAGACCCTGCGCGGTCTCGTCTTGTGGCCGCGTCAGATCCAGGAAGCGCGTGCGCTCGCCGAGGTACGCCAGCGCCGCGCGGATCTTGCGTGGCTTGATATTCATCAGCACGGCTCGGCGTTGGTCGAGGTCCGCGGTGAGATGGATGGTCATTTCGTGCGGAACTGATTCCTGCGCGCTCTAAACCATCGCCCCATACCAGTGAGACGATAGTCCGAGCGCTCCGAACAAGCTGTCAGGCACGCACCACATAGCTCGACACGGCCGACTGCACGTGCACGAGCGAGAGCTGCTGGAATCGCACGGCGTCCCCGAGGAGCGACGTCGCGAGCTCGCGCTGCAATAGATCTGGAGGCGAAGCGAAGGCCGAGGCAGCGACTGGAGTAGAGCTCAATGGGTGGCTCTCTCGCTGCTGGAGCAACCGCAGCTTGAGCTGCAGCGCCTCCAGCTCCTTGAGTAGTCCCTCCTTCTCCTCCTGTTGCCACCACATCGAGTGGATCAGCAGAGGACGCACTGTGATTGATGATACCACACGGGATAAGCACCTTTCGGACGATGTACGTCGGTTTGCGCGCCAACGTTTGACTCCCTCGACTGTCAGGCGACGAGGCACTGTCCGTGGCAGCGAACGATGGCCATACAGGGGTGCCTGCGGCCTGCAGCGGCCATGTCGGCGGAGGGAATTGCATCGCTTGGTCGATGGCGCGCTTCGGTGGCGAAGAAACTGAAATGGCAGGGGATAGATGCAGCAGCCAGCAGGTATTGGGTAAAATCGCGCCGCAGAGTGTTGGCGATCCACAAGTCGGGGAGTAAACACTGTGATTCCGTAACCTCGTGCAGTGGTGTCATGGGACAGGCGGTTCATGAATGCAAGGTGGAGAGTTGCAGCTGTCGATGTCCTACCGTCCAAGAGGCGGCCTTGCTGTTAAACAAGTCGTCGCGCCAGCGTGACGAGCCGTTGTCGCTTTCGCTCGGGGGGATGGCGGACGAGCTGTACGATCGCAGCGAGTGCCGTGTCGCCCCATTCGCCCCGCTGTCGCAGTAGGACGCAGTTCCAGCAGTGCAAGAGGAAAATGATGACGCTCGAGAAAACACGGTTGCGTTAGCTCAATTACCTAATCCAACTCTCCTCTCTTCGCGTCTGATTACGCACAGCAGTTGATGACCATGGCTGAGTGACGATCACCAGCATAGCTGCATGAACCCTCCATTCGTAGCCGCAACAGGATGGAGAGCAACGTGACGTGAATACGATCCGAGTGTCTATTCAGTGAGGTAACCTTGGTCATGATGTTGGCGACCCAGTCGCTAGGCTTTGCTATGATAAGAGAGTTGCGGCCATCGACCCCGCGACTGCGTCGTGGGCAGTAAAATCCAAACTGAATGCATTGCGGTAGCTTCGTGGCCCTGGTGGTCTAATAGATCCTGATATATATTCTACCACTGCTGATCCAAATACCGCTCTTCAACTGCTCCTCCAGCATATCTAGGGGACAGATCATCAGTTTCCGGTTCACGACGCGGCTGCTCCACCTTGACGGGGATAATCACAATCATGTCACTCTGTGGCGAGGCAACCGGTGTCTCCGGCTGCCGCTGGTACGCTGCAGTCTGATCTTTGGAATCCTCGCAGCTCCCGCAGTCGCAGTCGCTGTTGCAGCCCTGGCAGCTCCCGCCGTCGCAGTTTATGCAGTCCCAGCCCCCGCAGTCGCAGCACCCGCAATCGAAGTCGCAGCCTCCACAGTCACAGCCCCCGCAGTCAGACATGGCGGTCGATGAAGTTATTGTACAAAAAGCGTCGCGAGATGTATCGGCTCGAGCCAGCCGATTTGAAAATGAGCGGAAGGATCTGGTCGAGCAGGTCCTCTGGACTCTCCGCCCTCTGTATCCATTCGTAAGGCGAGCAGGGACGGACCTGGAACGGACAGCGGACTGCAATATCAGCTGCAGCCGATCAGCAGGATATTGTATGAGAATCCAGGTCCTCTCCTCCCCATGGTACAGATAAACTCGCGAATAACGAAGAGTGTTACAAATAAAATGTAGAAGGGTGTAAAAAGGGACCAGCAACAAGGAAAATATCAGTGTAATGATATAACGCCCTTAATGCGACGTTCGAACAAAAGTGATAGCATCAAATGCTATGTAATTCTCCCAACAGCAAACCTTATCGATATGTCGAGCAATTGACATTACGATTTCAAATTTCCCGCCATTTCATTTCTACAACTATCTACATCTGATTGGCCTATATTTACAAAAGTGATCCTGATTGGTGGAATCCGTCGTCACAGGCATCGTTGATTGGCGTTTTAAATATCGTATAAACTAGTACGTCCGTGACAGCAGCACGACGATTCGATAATTAATTCTTGAAGGATATCCAATGACGCCACTTCGCTATTCGCGAGCCCATCTGTACAGAATGTAGCCATTGCCTTCTTGAACACCGTCTCAGTAAAAAATTCTCCTGATTTTCATTCAGCACTTTTCAGATTGAAAGGTTAATCGATCCAACACCCGCCGCTGCAAGAAGAGCGACTCGACAGTGGACAGACTGGAGAAAGCGGGGAGGAGAAATTTTCATCACGAGGTCACGACTGATGGCTACAGAATCAGCGTGCGCATGAATCGGCCGTTGCACATGATGGGGAAACCTGAAGTGGAAGAACTGGAACCAACTATCTGATATCCTTGGCCAAACTTTATTCGAGACACCAAAAGGGAAAACGATCGTTGGATTTGATGACAGCGGCGCGGCCGGCGACAGCATGATTGAGATATTTCCTGCGGGTCCAGTCAAGACGCTAGCTGCCAAGCTCGCTCGCCGCTGCGAGGTTGTTGTCGTGGACGAGCGTCGAACGAGTCGCGTGCATGATGCCTGTGAGGCGACAGCAGGTGTGAAGAATCAGATGGCCAAGTGAGAGCGCAATGACGGAATGGTTCGGAGTGTGAGTGTGCACTAGGTACTGCACCACCTAACGCTGAAAGGAGAGTGCAAAAGACGGTCGAACAACACGACAACGCAGCCAAGGACATCCTCAGTGTGCTCATGCGTTAGTTGTTTGGTGACTCGGAGTGATCGGAACGTCCACGTTGTGAGCCTTGTCCAGCTTGCGAAGTTGTACCAATTTACCGTCGAGTCACCCAGCGGGTGGCAGCTTTCTTTCGGGGAGGGATCATTGATGAGCGAGACAACGCCGACCACCGATTCAACTCAGCGAAAAGCATGGATCGATATTGCTGCGGGCCAGATTAGTCGTAAACCTAGTAAACCTCGCTTGCCCACAGACTGTCTTCTTGATTCTCCGAACGAACCCGTGTGAGCTTCAACAAGGATAGCGCCAGCCAATCGCTCAATGGACGCCCATGCTGCGTGCAGGAGGCTCATAAGGGAACCACGTATACTCTGTGCGGCCGAAGGTAAGATGGAGGCGATAGTGGAGGCTGCACTCGCACAGGAACAACCTCGATGGCGCCGCTGGAACTGACGACGGGAGTTGTAATGATGCCGCTTGAGGATAATTGGCGAGCGTACGGTGTTCCGTAATGTCGTTGGCGATACCGACTGCCACTGCTCCGGCAGTTGTCACAGCATGAGCACCTCGAACGCTCGCAGCAACCGTTGCAGTTGGACAACAGCACTAAACAGTCGAGGAGCGCGTTGCATACTTGCGTGCATTGGTAGCAGCAGCGGAGGCAGTCAATACAATCGCTGAGGCAACGGTCGCAGCCACAGCCGCTGCAGTCACAGCCGTTGCAGTCGCAGTCACAGTCGCACATGGCTTGAGCTTGTCAATTGGCAACTGAGAACCACGAAGATGTCTCGCTGCTCGCTGGCAGTATCCAACAATGACCAAGCAAGCTGCATGGAACGGCAGCGATTGGCCGTTGGCGGCCGGATATAGCAAAATCCAGTCGACAACGAGGTTTCCGTTCTCTGGAAGCGTGACTTGCACGTTTCACGGGGGCTCTCCTGAGAGATCCCATGAGGTTGACCAAGAGCTGGTAACCGGTTCAACCAAGCATGAATTGAGACTTTTGCATGCGAGGCGTTGGAGGAAGGAAGAACCTGCTCACACGACAAAGTCTGTAGACCTAGCAAGATCCTTCACCTACTCCACCGCAGCTACGTCAACGATCTGATCACGGACGCCGCCGCCAACTGGATTCTTCTCTCGACTGTCCACGTTCTGGTAGCCAAGGTACCGGTCGATCTCGTGCTCGATACGGCGGTGTGCCCACTGCATCGCCGCACTGTCGCCCGCCTTGGGATAGTACATGTCGGCGCAGTGAGCTGTGCCTTCGATGAAGACCGACTTCGCCGTCGTCGACCGCAACCTGGTCGCGTTTCGCACTGCCAGCGCGTGCCACGGGTCGATCGTGCCGCTCGGGAACGTCACATTCTCGACCGTGATCCCCAGCGAGCCGTAGTCGACGTTGGTGCCGTCGACGTCCGGTGGCACCGTCGTGTTGTACACGCGCTTGCAGATCTCGGCGCCGACGTTGCGGACCGTGACGGCGCTTAGCGCGTGGAAGGGTGAGTGAGAACTTGTCGCCGTTTGGAAGTAGCCGAACTCGTTGCACGTCTGGTAGATCCACTGCCTGGCACTGTTCTTGCCGTCGAATGTCGCGTTGCTCAGCACCTCGACAGTTCCGTTGGGTGAACCTTCGAATTTGGAGTCGAGGCACGGACCTCCACGAGTTTCAGCCAGGAAGAACGCGAGCCGCTCGATCGGCGACGCACTGCTAGTCGAGTTGGTGAACCGGTCGCACACTTGAGTGAGCGAGAGCGGACCGTCGTGCAGCTCGTTGTACTGCGCAATGTCCTGGAACGCTCCCATGACAGACGTCTCGAAGACCGAGTCGTCGAGTTCGTTGACCATCGGGTCGCAAGGCGAGAAGAGCTCGGTCACCTTGGCTCGACCATCCTTCCCGCCGTCCAGCAGCTCGCGGAGAGCAACGATGGCCTGCTCGACCGCTCGGTAGCATTCGCCGCCTCCAAAGAACCGGAGCCCGTCGCCCACCACTTCGAGGTACTCGTGGAAGTCGATCTTGGCGTGAACTGGCGCCGAGCTCGCGATTGTGCCGACGAACAGCGCCGGGTACTTGAGCTTGACCCACGCCGCGAGGTTCCCAGGGTAGCTCCCTCCGAACGCGACCCACTTGGATGAGCGCGGCAGGTCAAACGATTTGGAGATGAAAGCGTGGAAATGCGCGAGGTCGGCGAGCGCCTGCTCGCTGGAGAGGAACCGGAGGTTGGGCAGACTCATGTCGGTCGTCGGGTAGGATGTGCCGTAGAAGCGGTGCTCGAGCGCCAGCAGCAGCGCGCGGTGTCGCTGAGCCGCCAGGTGGATGTAGCTGTGGTTTGTCAGCGCGCGCGGGCCGAGCGGACCTTCCCCGCCGATATAGAGGAATACGGGGTACTCGTGGCCGCCCCAGAACTCATCATTGACAAAATAGCGCTGCCTCCAGTGCTGGAGCTCGGTGAGCGGAGCAAAGTGGTCGAGCACGGCGCCGTCGAAGACTTCTTCCTTCACGGCGGGGGTCGAGATCGTCAAGATGGAGTCGTCGCCTTGGTCGTCGACGACGCGGAAGCCGTGACCACGGAACGACTGCAGCCGCTGGAACGAGGTCGCTGCGCTCGGGGTGAGCGCCACGCAGAGCGCGAGCAGCGCGAGCACTCGACGGGCCGCCATGGCGGAGCAGGGCGAGCGCGCGAGCAATAGCAGAGACCAAAATGCTCCCTCTGTAGATCCATCTTCAGGTCGAGCGCATCCTCTGGGAAACTACTGTGGCTACCTAAAAGCTACAACACCGCTCCAACTTTGTCCCTCCTACATAACATTCTATATAACAGTTTAATAATTTTTCGTAGTATATTACCAATGCGGGATCAGATCTCCTGTTGTAGCATGCGTGACATTAGATAGGTACATGACGAAGGACGAGAGAATAGTGGGAGCGATGACATATTCATACAAAAGTAATGGATACTATCAGTATTCCAATTAATTCATGTCCATACCCCAGGTTTTTTCACTCGACTAGGTTCCTGAAAACGCGAACTTCTAAGTTTACAAAAACCTGTATAAATGGAATCCGCGCTACCATCACGAAAATACATCGATTTTTGCATTCATATAGGTTAATAGAGTACTAATACTAAGCGAAAAATACACCATTACCAGTCAAAGCTGCTCTCAAAGGATTAAAATTCGGGTATAAAATTAACCAAATTTGATGAGTACACAGTACATTGAGCAAAAAAAGATCAGCATTAATGTTAAATTACCTTTCATATCGTCTGATATGTAATGTCGCAGGTTTCGACATTACATAATGAACGGAAGTGCAGAATTTGCAGCATATTATCTTTGTATTAAACCCCTCTCAAAATTGCTCATCGAGAAATCGCTCTTGTGCAGGCGCTGAACTGTGTAAAATTCGTGTTCGCTGTTAATGCGAATTTCACTTTAAGACCGAACTTACCTAAATTTCAGACTTCGCTTTAACTTTTGCCACCCATATCGCATACTATATTCTATTTTTCAATTTCAACAGTCAAAAACACGCGTTAACCTAACCCTAACGCGTTAATTCCACCTTAAGCTGAGTCTTTTCCTCATATATCAGCTTGCATCCAGTCAGCTTCAACTTCAACCTGTTTTTGTTGCCCTCTGCGCATCCAGCCTTTACCGAGGCACCCTCTTCCTTGCCAACCACTAATAAACGCATGCAGACATCCTCTTTCTTCAGCTTCAATGCGTTCGATGCACTGCTCACTTTTCAACCTTCCAACTCCTCCACCAGCGACCCTCGACTACCTACCGACTTGCCATAAGCAACAGCAACCTCCAGCACAACAGTTACAGCTACTGCTACCAGTCAGTGTACAACGACGCTGTGTATTATCAGTGTGCCAAGTATCGCAAGACCCGGTGCCCGTCTCCTCGTCCACGTGGACGGCAATGTTGAAGTTCAAGGATCTGAGCACATTTGCAACAGACGGGGGTCAAAGGGTACAACCGTCGACGCTGTCGACGAGATGAAGCGCCTAATCGAGCAAGAGTGTACCGCAGACCTGTCTTTGGTTACACTTCGGGTGTGGGAGTGGGCAAGGAACGAGGTTTTGGCTCGTTGTTAGGGGCAGACGGTCAAGATTCTACCAAGGGCACAAGCGGTGTCGTTTATCAAGCGATTGCGCGACGAACTGCATGGTGGTGATGTGTTCCGGGTAATCGAGATGCCGAAGCAGCGCGCCATTTCGACCGACGACACGCGAGACTTCTTGCAGTTCAACGTGTCATTCTGTAACCGGGCGAGGCTTACGCTCGGTTACTGGCTTACACTAGCGCATGTAAGGAAGCGTATACAAATTTGTATACAAACTGTACAGTTCACTGTACAGTTCAATACAAATGAACCGAAGTCTGTGCTAGTGTCCAAAATGAGAACTGTCTTATTGTTTAGCGCTCTGCCTAGAACCGAACCTCTAATCCCTAATGCATGTATTTTGGGAGGCG